>OY294067.1:186444518-186647018 GCA_958510875.1 Endomychus coccineus | reverse complement strand
CGAATCGTTCCATTTTCTTTTTTAAATTTACTGCATCATTTTTTTCACTTATGTTTTTGCTAGTAAGTTTTATTTCTGTTGATGTCCGAATTATATCACGAAAATTGAATTTAAGAGAGAACAAAGCATCGTGTCTGGAAGACTAGCGAGTTGAATTTAATCTTGTCAGTGTACATTTTTTACCTTCTGTCTTAGACATTAATAGAGCTCACCTTTCAATTCTATTATTGAAGAATGTATAAACATTTTCTACAAAATCGGAAAAATTTCTAACTTCTATAACATTAGACGCTGCATCATTAAGCATCAAATTTAAATTATGGGCACAACAGTGAATATATAATGCATTGAGTCCATTATAAGCACCTTTCATATTTGCTGCACCATCGTAAGCTTGCCCTGCAACTTTGAAATATCAAGTACATTTCCCTCAAAAAATGTTAATAAAACGTTTTGCAAAGTTTCAGCTTTTTGATTTGTTCTTCTATTTTTAAAACTTGATAAATGATTCGTGTATTTGCAGCACTTTCATTTATTTGAACATAGTGAATTAGGACAGCTAACTTGTCAAACTTTCTTATACCTTGAGTGCTACCGATTATGACAGAAAAAAATGGAGAAATTCTAATATCCTTGATAATATTTTTTTACTTCGTTACTCAATAACTTAATAATTTCATTTTGTATTTGCGGGCTTAGGTGATTCATTTTGCGAATCTCATCACTAATTAAATTATTTAAAATTGTGTTATATTTTGCTTAAAGCTTAATAATACTTAAGAAATTTCCTGAACTGACCTGAGCGTTTAAATAATCAAAATGTTCGTTAAATACTGAAATACACGTTGCTAAAGTTGAAGTTACATTAATTATTCTATCTAAAATGTTTACCCACATACTTATTTTTTTCTGTGTAGTTGCTTCTATGTCTTTATTCATTGAATCATTCCGCTTCCACAAAACCATTGTTTGGCATGATTAAAAATGAGCAGCTAAAGTTTCGTGTCTCACCATGCTTCGCGAAAGATGACGCCAATCGCTGAAGTCGGTAATTCATGACTCACTTTTGAAATTTTTGTCAAATACCCAAACACGGTTCACAATGAGAAACATTCAATTTTATTGAATAACATAACCAATTTCTTGAAATGGTCATCCTTGTTTTAGTAGTTTTCTTATAATAACAAATGTTCTTATAATAACAAATGTTAAATGTTTTCATTTTTATGAAAAAGACCTTGCATACTTATTGCACTACGATTTGGATCAACATTTTCTACAACTTGTTCTGATGATTTTGTGTCCACTTCATCACCGTCTGGCACATGTTCAGATTCTGTGTCATCTTCTGCTTCCAAATTGGGAATAAGCTAGTAAAAGGAACTGGAAGAGGCGATTCTGCCGTCAATTGTTTAAAAAAGTTTAGGCAATTTATTTATTCTCTGTTTCGCTTCTTCTATTTTCTTTCTTCTAGTTGCCCGCTCTGATATTTTAGCATATTCATCCTTATAAGCATATACTATATTGAACATGTATTAGACATACAAAAATATCTTTTTTAACTTACCTTATGATAAATTAGCACAAATGAAATTTCTAACGTATGTTTAAAACAATTGCACCCAAGCTTCAGGTGAACTTTAAACTAAATATTAACAATAGAAATTATACAAATTGATAATATGTATGTCATTAGGAATCGTTCGCAATCAAGGTAACAGTTGAAATATATGAAATCAAGTAAAATAGAGAAAATCATTGTCTACGGATAATTCAGACTTATTCAGACTTGTGTCGCGACGCGACACAATAGGCAACAGTCGCGTAATGTATAGTTAAGCCAACATTCAATGTGTCTATTGCATTTTGTTTTTCACATTTGAAAATAGAAATAATATATTGAACAATTTGCGAGCTTATATTTCTTAATCTAGGGAAAAGACAATTAGATCATGGAACACAGGAATTATAATTATTAGGTACATACATAGATATTTCCTGGCAAGCTGTTCCTTCAGGCATTTCACTTTAATTTATTAATTTTGAAAATGCAGATTGCATTTTAACGAAAAATTATTTTAATTAATTTTGATTATCATAAAAATAAAGCAACTTTCATTTGAATTTTTTTTCGAATAAGGCACAAACAGACAAACTAAATTGAAATGATATTTAGAACTTAGACATCTCTGGTCTACACGTACGTTTCGGTCTCACGACCATTATCAAAAGACGTATCAATCTCTGAAACGTGATTTCTTAAAGCTAATTGTATCGTCACATCACATCAAAAATGTCCACGTCGCCAAAACGAACAGAAACACAAGTAATCGAAATTATAACACATCAATGTTTCAAGTATATGAATCAAGAACTCACTGCTTAACAATTTTGTTATGAACCTAGAAGTCATATCAAAGCCAGTTTGTGATAAGACTGAAGGACTGAACCAAAATATAACTCACAAGTATCCACTTTCGAACCAGATGGTGAAAATTTATGAGGTAATAGAAAAAGGTTGTCAGACCCTATGAGAAATATTGTTGTTTGAGCATTCTACCTGAAATATACTTTCAACATTATAAAGACGCATGTAGGAATTTGCAAGGGTTTTAATTAATTAAATTAGTAAAAATCGGACTTAATGACTGAATATCTTTTCTTTCATTTACAGACAAGAATTAATATATAATTTGTACCTGGGCCAAGAATCATTATCAAAGTAGTAAGTTATTACTCTGTAATATTTGTTTGAAGAAGCAACTGTGTTAGCGAAACCTTAGTCACATTTAGTTATTAAACTAGTGAAAATCGAAGTTCCAATAGTTATTTATTCAAGCTTAGATTGTATTTACAACACGTAATGGCTGATTCTATTTAACTTAAAATAATTCGTTCCATCTATAGCTATATGATTTATTATATTTCTCCAGTTATCAATTTATTTTTATAGAATATTTCCTTATATATTGCCATCACTCTGATCTTTATACAATCCACTCGATTCTTATGACTAAGCTGCTAAATATTCTTCACTTTTTTTGAACGGTTGTGAATCTAGACAGCAGCTATGATTCTGGGATACAAAATGCCACAAGTAGGAAATTCTCCAATTATAAAAAAATGGTCATTCGTGGAGCTTATCATGTACCTTCCCTTCATCTTCGAGTTCAAAATCATTCAGATTTAATTCACACTCAGAAGTGGACAGACTGAAATGGTTCAGCTACGTGGCCTACTTATCCACCCGACATGATACCCTCAGCTTTTTTATTTGTGGTTATTTGAAATTAACGATCTCCATTCTGAAGAATGGGCATTAGGAAATGTTATTGTGAATAAGAGTTCCTGTCTGCATCAGACTTTTGATGATTACTCCGTTTCCATCTTCGGGTGAAAGATTAGAGATACTTACCTTTGACCCCGGCTTTGAAGCAATAACAATAGCAAGATCGAGAAGATTCACAACCAGCCAGATATTCCAAATATCTCTACAGCATGAGAATCAAGTGGTTCTTGTCAGCATTCATGAAACTGATAAATTTTCTTTTGGACCACTGATTATGAAAGGTCTTGATGAAAAAACAGAATATCGTTAGGTATCCTTACTTCCCTCACTATACGTAGTATAATATAGTGTTAGGTAAGTATCGTAATCAGATCAAGAAAATGTTTCCAGATATATCCGTTTTAAGCATATATAAATCGATCTGAACAATTTTGGACACGATGATGTGCCGTTCCTATTGGTCGTATTGATTTGAAATTCTGCAGATCGCTTGAATGCTGTGAAAATGAAAACTGTATTGTTTTTGGATGCTGCAGCTCTATTTTAATTGTATCTCTGACATCCATCTTCATCTTTCCAAATGCAATTATAGAATTTTATTAATCCGTAAGGGCAACCGTGTATTTCTGGTTATAAATATATATCAACAGTATATATTTAACCTCCAACAGAGTCCAAAATTCTCATTTCAAGAGGAGACGTCACTATCTATTTTATGCTTTCAGTCTGTGGTACATTTTGATTGTTCATATGATAGTTTCAGTATAATACAAGGTTATTTTATAGTGTGAACAATTGAGAAAGCAAGTTTTTCACATATTTGTCTGAAATGATTGTCATTATTGTTTGATTTATAAAATCCCCCTTATTAATTCAGCTACCAATGAGTCAGGCGAAATCATCAATTTAAACAACATTACTGTGCGCTGAGAAATATAGATAACGATACCAGCTATACTCCACAGATGCTGAGTTACCGGCTTCACTGTATGTTTTGGAATCGGTAGAAAGTGAATATCATTAAAATAAGAGTAAGAGTTGTGAAAAGTAGGTATATATATATATATAGACATATATATATATATATATATATATATATATATATATATATATATATATATATATATATGTTTCTTCTTAGGTTCTCGCGGACGTAATGTGTAGAACTGGATTCTCGGGTATTGATCCGCGTTGTTCGCCTAGATTTTCCAGACTCTACGGTCGAATCACCTGAAGATGGCAAATGCGACTTTGCCGAAACGTCGTGAAATTGGTCCTTTTGAGGACCGAAACCACACAACGCGGATCAATACCCGAGAATCCAGTTCTACATATATATATATATACATATATATATATATATATATATATATATATATATATATATATACATATATATATATATATATATATATATATATATATATATATATATATATATATATATATATATATACATATATATATATATATATATATATATATATATATATATATATATATATATATATATATTGTTATTGTTATTCGTTAGATAGATTTGATTTTTCGTCATCGTAATTTTGTCAATATCTTAGTATCATTAGATGTCATACCTTTATATACAAATATCCCTCTAGAATTATACAAATAATTCAGAATGAATGAGATGAAATAAAACTATACACAAATTTACCTATGAATGACAGATATAGAATATGTATTCACAGCTAATTTTTTACAATATGAAGTTGATTATTATGAAAAATTAGATGGTTGTGCAATGTGATCCCCAATATGGAGTATCATAGCCCAGATACTGATGGAATTCCCGCTGCCATCCCAATAGAGAAATTTGATGAATTATTTATATATAAGTTTGAGGTTTATTGCCTAAATGACCACAATTCCGTGTAGGTACATTAAGAGATATAGTATCAAATTTTCTGAATTATGAAGACAACTTTGATAATTTAACATAGGATTGTAAAGATGGATAAAGGTACAACATTGAACCATATGCGGGATCCGAACTCACATTCCTGGATGTCTAGACCAGGGTGTTTACCAATTACACCACGTTGGTCTCGTCAGAGTCTTGTATTTTTGTAAATATAAACCTCTGAAAGGATAGTAGATTATGAATGAACACAATGAGTTTCGACGTTCCGTTATAGATCAATCATTTACGCACATTCATATAACGTTCAATCATTTTGAAGTGAGGAGTGTAGGTTAGAGTATTACTATGGTTGGTAGATTCTGACGATACTCATTCAATGACAGCATCCCGGTTCTTATATATTCCAATAGAACTGACTGAAATGTTTTGGGTGAGTATAAACAAGATTAAAGTTTTTTTGCCTAATTGTCCACAATTTCGTGTAAGCGCATTAAGAGATATAGAATAAAATTTTCTGAATTATGGAAATAACATAGATAATTCAACATATACATCATATCTATTCATCTCTTTCAGACCGCAAATGGAACTCGAGGGGAACCATTACAGACGAATGGGTGTATTTCGAAATAATCAAAAACAATACGAATGTGGATGTGATGCTATTGTCGATGTCAGAGGAACTTTCAAGGAATCTGTCCTCAAGGATTCATCTTCCATATCGATGAACAGATTACCAGAAAAATTCATAGAAGTTGAATACATTGTTAATTGTTGCTGTACCAAAACACCAAGACGTACACGAACTAGTTTTACACACTCTAATGCATACCGTTATACTCGAGAACCAGGAATTTGTTCAGAATAGCAATTTTATTCCTCAATAAAATATCAGCACCAAAATTTAGCAGAATAATTAAAATTCCAACATTAGCATACATTGTTAATTTTTTTTTGTTACAATTTCAAGACTGTGACTGTGAAGGATTATACCAGTTATATTTTTTCCTATCATGGAAATCGTTCACCTTCTTTTGATTGACTTATTGTTCATGTTCCTCTGAATGATATCCTGTCAACAGAATTCCGATAAAATAATCGGGTATCTGGGAAGCCAGGTACCCTGTTGCTACAATATGAAACTTACTGCAAAATAGTGAAATACAAAAATTGCTGTATGCTGCTTTGGTGAAGACATGCCTGAGAAGCTGAGTGATCAATTCATTGCATTGAACATGACATAAATAAATTAATTTCGAACTCGCCGTTTAAGCTAATTGCTCAAACCTACAACGATGTCATGACTGATGCTACTGGTGTCGTTCAATCGAAAATAAAACTGGAATATGAACAAGCTCATTTTGTGTATCGATAAGCACATCAATTAACTCCAATTATGCAGAAGGTAGAAAGTCAGAAGATTCCGTTCTCAAATTTATCCACAATTCGTAATTCTTACTACTCATAAATTTGATGGAAAGTAATTATAAATCGAGAAGTGGAGTACTGAAATTAGATTAGTACATATAATGAGATTGATATGTTGCGTACCTTTTTTATTCATATGTGTAAAAAATATTCTTTGCTTATCAAAAATCGTAGTTTTATTTGAATGAAGTTACCCAGATACTGAAGGTGAGTCTTCATTATGTTGGTCATATCTTGTAAGCAACTAAAGCCCCAAGAAAAAATATTGTGAGATATCACTGCTTTCTAATTTTACCACATATGAAAATTAGTTATTGTAATCTTCCAAGTAATTCAGACCGAAAAGGCATTCATGTACGTTTCATGGGTTCAAAAAACTGAATTCAGTGTTTTCACAAAATGTGGGTGTTGGGAAATACTCGGAAGTCCCAATTGTTGAATTTCGTGACATGGAATCAAAACTTACAATTGAAACGTGTTTCCATAGTGATAGCCAGCTGAGTGGGTTATTATGATCAATATAAAATGAGCAATGGCTAACAATACCAAGTAAAAATGCAAAAAATTTCGTTAAATAGCATCGGATAAGAGTATTTCCACTATAAAATGTTAAAAGTAAGACATATTAACATAGCACATTAGTATTTTGAGAATTGAATTTCAATCTTCATCAAACCTAAAATTTCAAAACACGTGTTAACGTTAGCACCATTGTGGATATAATTGGGATACATGTTTCGAATAATATGCCACTCCACAGATATTGACCTCGATGATTTATGGTTTTAATACAAAATTCATGCGTAGTTGGAATAATTTGAAGAGAAAGGATATACTCACATTTCATTCATAAAAATGCGATTTTCCCACACCAACTATTCGAAGAGTGAAACCAGACTATCGTGTATCATTGAAAACAGAAATCGATGCCGCCCTCCTACTTTGCTCAATACCAGATTGATAGTGTTTGTGGTGATATAACAACACTAAGAGTAACTATTTCTATGCTGAGAGTAATATGATTGTTGTTAAATTCTATTCACATCATAATCCCTTCATTTTCAAATACGTAACGCTATGATATGCTCTGCTTTTGTAATCAATACTGCTATCAATCTAATAGAATAAAATAGAACTTACTCAATAAGACCACATATATATTCAACTTATTTTCCTAGATCTTCTTCAAATCTGTCGGCAAACCATTTGGACATTTTAATCAGAGTAATAAATTAGGGTATGATAGCAGAGCCATAGTCAAATGATGCTGGTCATTCAAAACCTCTGGCGAATGTAGAATATATATATATATATATAAAGTAAGTTGTGGGTTCTCTTAGGTTTTTCAGCAATTTTAAATGAATTATCTCAATGAAACAATCTTTTCATTCGACGCGTTTCGGCTTTCGCCTTCTTCAGGAATTTATTCATTGTTTACATTATGAACTGAAATTTAACAAAATATTTTTATATTAATTAGCTGTATGCACAATCTGTATTTATGACAAAGTTTTTCAGTTTGTTATGAGCATTGACTTTAGTTTCATATTTAAAATTTATGTGTATAATAACATAATAACTAACTTAGTTCGGTGATTATGTACAAAATAAATTAATTTTTCATGAATTATTTGAATTTTGAATATACTTATTACGTGATAGAATACCAACAGATTTCGTTTGCGTATGTTGGGGTTTGAGATCTTTCTGATATTGGTGACTAGTATGTTTAATTTACTTACGTGAGTTGATTTTACGGAAGCACACACTCATCATGGCTTTGAAATTCAGACTGAACACAGTTTGCAGAATGGGTTTTTGTTCTGAATGTAAGGGTAAGATACCCTGCTGGTTGACCGTTTGTTACACTTGTTAGATATCACTGCCTGTTTGCATTAAAATTTAATTGCTAACATGTGGCTCTTGTATCATATGTCTGTTTGACTGGACTATTTCAATTTAGTTACTTTAAAGAATTATATTATATATTTGCGAAAGATTATTCATATCGGTCTTATCGTTTACGCAGTTTTGATTTTTTTTGATGTGTACCATTTCTAAAAATATTCGACTCTTCTCATTTTGTTCTTTTTCTGTTATGTCGAAATGCTCAAAATTGAATTTATGTTTAGTATTTGTCTCGTGTTTTTTTAACGCTGTTGAGTTTTTTTGATATTTATGACCTTTG
Organism: Endomychus coccineus; assembly: GCA_958510875.1. Taxonomy (NCBI): domain Eukaryota; kingdom Metazoa; phylum Arthropoda; class Insecta; order Coleoptera; family Endomychidae; genus Endomychus; species Endomychus coccineus. Next base: position 186,638,231 of record OY294067.1, on the reverse strand, counting down.
ATTCGTTCTTCTATGTTTTGTTTTGTTTGTCCGATGTATATTTTGTCACAGTCTGTACACGGAATTTTATAAATACAATGTGAAATTTTATTTTTGGGAATTTTGCTTTTAAGTTTAGAATATAAATGTTTTAGATTATTATCATTTTTATGTGCTATTGTAAAATTGTATTCTTTTAGAATAATATTGAGTTTTTCTGAGAGATGTTGAACGTATGGGAGTCTTATATATTTTTTAGTTTCTGTGTCTTCGTGGTTTATGGTTTTATTGTTTTCGTTGTAGTATTTGTGAATTCGGTTTTTAAAAATTTTGTTTATGAATTTTTGTGGATAATTATTGTCTGTAAGAATAGCTTTTGCTTTAGTTATTGCAGAATTGCGATATTCGGGATCGCTTAAAATGATTGCTCGATCAGCTAAACCTGTAACAACATTTCTTTTATGATTGTTCGGGACTATTGCTTCATAATTCAAATATCGGCCCGACCAGGTCGGTTTTGTATACCATGATGTGGAAATTTTGTTGTTATTATTTATTAGAGTGAGGTCAAGGAAGTTAATTTGTTTGTTGTTTTCTGTTTCTATAGTAAATTGTAATTTCGAATGGTAGTTATTGAACGCGTTAAGTAAATTCTTGAACTGTGTTTGTGGTATAGCTGTGAGGCAGTCATCGACGTACCTTTTGAAGAAAGGTAGTTCAAAATTCAAATTTTTGATGACATTCATTTCAAGCTCTTCCATCACTAATTGGGCTATTACTGACGATATGGGTTGGCCCATTGCACATCCAAATACTTGAGAATAAAAGTTGTCTTTGTACTGAAAGTATGTGGATGTGAGTGTTAAATTAATTGCATTTATGAATTCGTTTAATGGTAGCGGCGTGTGGATTTCTATTTCTTTCCATTTTTTAACTATGATTTGTTCAGCAATGTCAATAGGTATGTTGGTGTATAGTGATTGTACGTCTAACGAAATTAGTTTTTGATTATTACCTAATGTAATGGTATTGATGAATTTTTTAAACTCCCATGAGTCTTTGATGTAGTGTTCGGTTTTTCCTAGAATCGGTGATAAACAATTGGCTAAATATTTAGATAAGTTGTAAAATGGACTTTGTATACATGAAATGATCGGTCTAAGTGGTATGTTCGGTTTGTGTAGTTTGGGTAAACCATAAATTTTGGGTGGTAAGGCGTTATTTATTTTTAATTTGTAAGTCATGTTTTTTGGCAAAATATTAGAGTCTTCCCATTTCTTGATTAAATCGTTATTCATTTTTTGGAAAATTTTGGTGGGATCTTTTTTCAATTTTTTGTATGTGGAGATGTCATCTAATAGTTGAGTCATTTTGTTTTCGTAGTAATAGCTCAAAACAAGAAATTCGATCGAAAGTCACACAATGCATTTATAATTTTAAAAAATCACAAAGTTCCGAAATTAACACGAATGATAAAAAAATTAAAAACAATATAAATAAAGCAAAACAATTCATCAAAATCAACCCACAAATAACAATATTGAAACCAGACAAAAGTAACAAAACCTTAATCATCAATACCATGACTACGAAAACAAAATGACTCAACTATTAGATGACATCTCCACATACAAAAAATTGAAAAAAGATCCCACCAAAATTTTCCAAAAAATGAATAACGATTTAATCAAGAAATGGGAAGACTCTAATATTTTGCCAAAAAACATGACTTACAAATTAAAAATAAATAACGCCTTACCACCCAAAATTTATGGTTTACCCAAACTACACAAACCGAACATACCACTTAGACCGATCATTTCATGTATACAAAGTCCATTTTACAACTTATCTAAATATTTAGCCAATTGTTTATCACCGATTCTAGGAAAAACCGAACACTACATCAAAGACTCATGGGAGTTTAAAAAATTCATCAATACCATTACATTAGGTAATAATCAAAAACTAATTTCGTTAGACGTACAATCACTATACACCAACATACCTATTGACATTGCTGAACAAATCATAGTTAAAAAATGGAAAGAAATAGAAATCCACACGCCGCTACCATTAAACGAATTCATAAATGCAATTAATTTAACACTCACATCCACATACTTTCAGTACAAAGACAACTTTTATTCTCAAGTATTTGGATGTGCAATGGGCCAACCCATATCGTCAGTAATAGCCCAATTAGTGATGGAAGAGCTTGAAATGAATGTCATCAAAAATTTGAATTTTGAACTACCTTTCTTCAAAAGGTACGTCGATGACTGCCTCACAGCTATACCACAAACACAGTTCAAGAATTTACTTAACGCGTTCAATAACTACCATTCGAAATTACAATTTACTATAGAAACAGAAAACAACAAACAAATTAACTTCCTTGACCTCACTCTAATAAATAATAACAACAAAATTTCCACATCATGGTATACAAAACCGACCTGGTCGGGCCGATATTTGAATTATGAAGCAATAGTCCCGAACAATCATAAAAGAAATGTTGTTACAGGTTTAGCTGATCGAGCAATCATTTTAAGCGATCCCGAATATCGCAATTCTGCAATAACTAAAGCAAAAGCTATTCTTACAGACAATAATTATCCACAAAAATTCATAAACAAAATTTTTAAAAACCGAATTCACAAATACTACAACGAAAACAATAAAACCATAAACCACGAAGACACAGAAACTAAAAAATATATAAGACTCCCATACGTTCAACATCTCTCAGAAAAACTCAATATTATTCTAAAAGAATACAATTTTACAATAGCACATAAAAATGATAATAATCTAAAACATTTATATTCTAAACTTAAAAGCAAAATTCCCAAAAATAAAATTTCACATTGTATTTATAAAATTCCGTGTACAGACTGTGACAAAATATACATCGGACAAACAAAACAAAACATAGAAGAACGAATCAAAGGTCATAAATATCAAAAAAACTCAACAGCGTTAAAAAAACACGAGACAAATACTAAACATAAATTCAATTTTGAGCATTTCGACATAATAGAAAAAGAACAAAATGAGAAGAGTCGAATATTTTTAGAAATGGTACACATCAAAAAAAATCAAAACTGCGTAAACGATAAGACCGATATGAATAATCTTTCGCAAATATATAATATAATTCTTTAAAGTAACTAAATTGAAATAGTCCAGTCAAACAGACATATGATACAAGAGCCACATGTTAGCAATTAAATTTTAATGCAAACAGGCAGTGATATCTAACAAGTGTAACAAACGGTCAACCAGCAGGGTATCTTACCCTTACATTCAGAACAAAAACCCATTCTGCAAACTGTGTTCAGTCTGAATTTCAAAGCCATGATGAGTGTGTGCTTCCGTAAAATCAACTCACGTAAGTAAATTAAACATACTAGTCACCAATATCAGAAAGATCTCAAACCCCAACATACGCAAACGAAATCTGTTGGTATTCTATCACGTAATAAGTATATTCAAAATTCAAATAATTCATGAAAAATTAATTTATTTTGTACATAATCACCGAACTAAGTTAGTTATTATGTTATTATACACATAAATTTTAAATATGAAACTAAAGTCAATGCTCATAACAAACTGAAAAACTTTGTCATAAATACAGATTGTGCATACAGCTAATTAATATAAAAATATTTTGTTAAATTTCAGTTCATAATGTAAACAATGAATAAATTCCTGAAGAAGGCGAAAGCCGAAACGCGTCGAATGAAAAGATTGTTTCATTGAGATAATTCATTTAAAATTGCTGAAAAACCTAAGAGAACCCACAACTTACTTTAGATAAACCAGCAAAAGAAAACCACAGCGAATTTATATATATATATATATATATATATATATAACTTAAGAGATATAGAATTAAATTTTCTGAATTATGAAGATAACTTAGATAATTTAACATAATATATATATATATATATATATATATATACATATACACATATATATATATCTATATGTATGCTCCATTTTCAGTATATCTACGAACCAATATTCCAAGAAAGCATACATGTATTAGAAATGGTTCAAGAATATCAATAAGAGAATATATATATATATATATATATATATATATGTAGATTTGGATTCTCGGGTATTGATCCGCGTTGTGTGGTTTCGGTCCTCAGAAGGACCAATTTCACGACGTTTCGGCAAAGTCGCATTTGACATCTTCAGGTGATTCGACCGTAGAGTCTGGAAAATCTAGGCGAACGTCGTGAAATTGGTCCTTTTGAAGACCGAAACCACACAACGCGGATCAATACCCGAGAATCCAGTTCTACACATTACGTCAGCGAGAACCTAAGAAGAAATATATATAAATAAATTCTTATTTGTAATTGGCAAACACCCTGGACTGGAAATCCAGAAATGTTGGTTCGAATCCCGCCTATGGTTCAATCTTTTACGTTTATTCATCTTTATAATCCTATGTTAAATCATCTAAGTTATCTTCATAATTCAGAAAATTTAATTCAATATCTCTCAAGTTACATACACGATAGTGGCCAATTAGGCAAAGAAACGTCAAACTTGTTTATAAATAACCAGAACAATTCTCGTTCAGTTCTATTGAAATATATAAGAACCGGGATGCTGTCATTTGAATAAGAACTGTCAAGTAACTGCCAACCATAGCAGTACTAACCTACAATCCTTACTTCAAAAAACGACTGAACTTTAGATGAATGTGCGTCAATAGTTGATCTATGGTAGGGCATCGAATCGCATTGTATTCATCAATGATCTACTATCCTTTAAAGGTTTATATATATATATATATATATACTTATTCGAAAGGTAGTAAGTAACGACCGTCACTAGTTGAAATTTAGAAAGGCTTGTTAACGGGAATTTCGGTCTGTAGTTGTGCAATCAAAAGAAAACTATTTTTTCTATACCAATATTTCGCAATAATGTATTGCTTCTTCAGGATACTACAATTTTTTACAAATTAGATGACAATTATGTATTTAGGTTAATACTTACAGAAGTTTAGGTTAATATTAAACTAGACATTTCTACAAAAAACATTTAGATTTTTCTTCTCCTCATTATAGTCACTGGAGTGAAGTTTCTATTTTCCAATTATGACCTCAAACAGCAAGAAATGTAGACAATACAAACCACGCTAAAACAAAATGGGTTTTCAAAAGACAATGTCAGACGAGCACTAAGGCTCCGATGCCAGACAAATCAAACCAAAGAAGAAGAAAAAGAAAAACCTGTCGCCAAAGCCCATCTCCCATACGTCAAAGGTACTACAGAGAAGATCAGCAGAATCCTCAAAAAACACAACATTGAGACAAGTTTCAACACGACGAGAAAGATGGGTCAAATACTGCCTAACGCTAAATCCAAAATAAATTTGGAAACACAAGGGGTCTTCCGAATACCATGCAAAGATTGCGGAGGAAGCTACATAGGACAAACTAACAGAAGAATCAACATTCGACGTGAAGAACACCGCAATGCAGTCGCAAAGCAAGAACGGACCGACAAACTCGCTCGAACGCAACGAACCGACAAAATCGCTCGAACGCAACAGACCAACAAACTCAATCAGATGCATCAACCCGGCAAAATCATCCAGATGTAACAAGGATACATAAAACACCAACAGGATCAACGGAGATCAGTTTCAAGTTAACTCAAAGCAGAGCAGCAGCCCTGAAGAGAAGACCTGAAGATCGAAACCAATCTACGACAACGCGGAGTATATCACGGCAACCCAATACAGCATATAACGCCCGCGGAAACTTGAAGCAGAACATATATATTTTTACATACAAACCTGGTCGGGGCTGCAGCGAGCTCCGACGACATCGCAGCAGTCGCACCAGAAAATTATGGCGATGGGTATACGCCGAGGCCGCTTTTGTCGGACATGCCGACAGAAGCTGGGAAAGCGTCGCAGGCGCTTTTTGACAGGCCCTGCAGCTGACATCAGGGACCTGCACACCCATCACATTGCGACGATAGACCAAGGTATTAATTACGCCATCTTGGCAAGCTGCGGTAAATCCCTCAGTCATGTAGCAAAGAATAGATGATTTAGATTAATGAAATGCGTCTGCAGCCGACTTGTGTTTTGAGATCCAATTGAAACTGCAGAAAACATTGGATCTATTGTGTGTGAAAATTGTGCTAATTACAATTGGAAATGGATTGAATCTAGTTAAACGTGAGACATTTTAAGATTATACAATTCTAAATATCTATGATTATTGTATGAACTAGATATTCTATGATGAACACTTCACATCTATCATAAACAACTTATCCAGTTTGAGATAATTCTATGGAATTTAACCTCAAAATTGTTACTTATATTGTCATAGTTAAATAATACGTTAACTTTTTCAGGTTGAATTTTGAATAGACAAATGGAAAGTGGTACTTCAAACTAATAGAATTTTGTTAAGTTTCGGAAGATTGGAATCTATTTTGTCATTTACACAATTGTTCTTCTTAATTTGAATACATTCTAATATTGAATGTTCGTTGTCATTCCTTTCAATATTCAAAGTTTTTGTATTGTTTTAGTCGAATGTATGGTTAGTATCTTTTACATGCTCAGACGAATTACAATGAGATGAAAATGGATACATTTCAAAAATTTGACAATTAACTAGTCAGGTTATAACGGTAAAAATACACGTGCATATCGGTCTAACAGCTTCACAATCAGCTGACAGAATAGATGATTTCGATTAATGGAATGCGTCTGCAGCCGACTTGTGTTTTAAGATCCAATTTTCTGCAGTTTTAATTGGATCTTAAAAGACAAGTCGGCTGCAGACGCATTTCATTAATCGAAATCATCTATTCTTTTCTAAATGACATGAAAACACTAATTCACAATTTTGATGAAGATAATAAACATTATCGAAACGTCAAAAAGAATTTTTATTTTATTTTCAATATGTATACGAACCAAACCAAGCATAAATATATTCCAAATGGTTCAAGAATACAAATAAAGGAATATATAGTCAGTAAATTTAGAACAAGCGATTGCTTTCGTAATACACGAAGTACATTTTTCTTATACAAAAAATCATCCATTTGAATTAGGAAGCAATAATAACTGCCAAACGCATTATGTGAATCTGATACCCAAATATTACAAAGACCGACCTACAAGAAATTAATTAACTCATTTTCAACACCCGAAAATCTTAATATGATACCATGATTCAATAATAATAATTCCTAAAGTCATATTCTACAAAAAGATACAATTCAACAAAACGTACCGAGACCTTTCCAACATACAAGTAGACCATTTATACAAGAAAATAATTACAAGTGCACTTTTCAACCACAGAATTTCAAATAAGACCTAATAATAATATAAAACGAAGTCCGGGTGGAACAATGGATACAACATCAGGAATGTTTTGACACAATAATCATTCTCAAGGAAATGGTAAGCCGACGTTGATATCAGAAGATATATTCCAGCAAGAAATAAATGAACAAAGTCCTTAAGAAGAATATTGTACACTAAACGAGGGCAACAATCGCAATTATTACTCGTCAGAAGAAGAATATAATACAGAATACAATCAATATTATGGTATAGTTCAAGAAGCAAGAAATGAAAATGTTCAAATGCGAGACCAAACGCAAGGCTTTACTTGATACATTCAACTAGCATGAATGATTCCATTCTTCTCTACATTAAAATACGGGGAGTCAATTCAAATATGTTGAACCATCTAAACCATCTAAAACCAGTTAATGAATATTATGATGAATATATTCAAGAACAAGCACATCAGACAATATTTCACAAGTAATATCACATATTCTGTTACCAAAACTTTGCAAAGAAATAGTTAGATTTTCACATTTTCGAATACAATCCCAGTTATGACAAATTAATTACTAGACAATCTAGATCTAGACATCAACAAAATCAACATATTACAAAGATTCGAGTAATATCTAAACTAAAATATGGTATAATTGGATGCATTCAAATAGCCAAACAAAAAGTTCTTCAATTCTTTGTGTCTTGAAGCAGTCCTGTAATTGTTATACAAAAGAAACGGAACGTTTGTGTGGAATAAGAATAACGAATAGGGATAGATTATAAATTACTCAATGAAAAATGCTTATATGTAAAATAGCCTTCACCTCCCATCACGGATATCTCAGACAAACTAGGTGAATGCCAATACTTTTCAACATTAGATCTAGCATCAGGGTATCATCAAATCGATATACACGCGATACATCCCTGAAACAGCTTTTTCAACACCTCGCGGACATTATGAATACAAACAACTTCCATTTGGTTGAAAAACCGCACCCGTTACATTCCAGCGAATGATGGATCACATCTTCAGAAGTATAAAAAAAATCAATCTATGTGATGCAGTGATTCATTCTAGCCCATTGTGATAACTCTTCAAAAAATTGAGACTTATATTCAAAAGACTGAGGAAAGCATACCTCAAAGTTCAGTTAGATAAATCTGAATTTTTACAAAGAGAAGTTCAATTCTTAGGACATATGATAACACCAAAAGGAGTAAAACCCAACCGAGGTGAAATCGACGCTGTGATACAATATTCAGCACCCAAAACTACCAAAGAACTGGAAGTATTTCTAGGTTTAACATGATATTACCAAAAATGTATGAGAGATTATTGCAAAATTACTAAGCCTTTGACAAAATATTTCGAAAGGGCAGTGAGGTAGGATGATTTTAACAGATGCAAAAGTATTAACAAGAGAACCAGTATTACTTTACATATCCTTTCATAGTTACGACCGACGTATCAAACATATCGTTGAAGTCATATTGTCACAAGGACCTATGCGATGCGGTGATTATGTTCAATATATACTCCTCAAGAACTTTGAATGAAAAACGGAAATATAGCATTATATAGAAATGAAAAACCAACTATTAGCCGTAGTATGGGCAGTCAAATATCTCCGAACATATTTGTATGGGATTAATTTATTATTTATTCCGAAGATCGACTATCGGAATTGAAAGAACCAAGCTCTAAGCTGTAAATATGGAAAATACGATTAAAAGACTATGACTATGAACTAGTTTATAAAACAGGAACTAAAAATACAAATGCAGACGCTCTGTCTAGGATACAAGAATACAAGTAAATGCTCTGAATACAGAATCACTGACTGATTTAATAGGCCAGTAGATGAATTGACAGATCTCACAATATGAGTACCAGACGATGAAGAATATGCAAATGCTAACAGATATTCAGATTCAGAAGATCTTACAACGAAGTCAGAATGAAGAACACCAAAATTTCCTCAGATATTAGAGATTCCAAGACTAACCCGTACTCAATTTATGAAGTCTATCTACAAGCTGAACCTATAAAAATTGAAACCATACGTAAAATGAAAACGTATCAATTACAAATGAATAAATGCAATAATGGAAAGCAGAGGATCAACTTCCTGAAAGAATATTCACCGGAACAGAAAAAGTACTACTTCCATTTTGAAACAGATCCGTTATTCAAAATGTTCAATAAAATAAGTGATGAATTATTTAACAACAAAGGTCCTCAAATAATGAACTTCACAGAATGACCAGAACTATCACATGAAGCTGATCTAATTCAAGAAGCAATCCAACTACACGAGAGGGAAATTTATAATGTTCGAAAAACATTGTGTGAGCCAGTGGTGGAATGTTGGGAGAGGAGATGTACATTCGAATTTTTTCTTGGAGGTTAAAGCTAGAAGGCCTAAAAAAATAGCTCACTAAGCAGAGAGTTCCACAAATTTGCTGTTCGATAGAAAGATTAAGTCTGGTAAGAGAATGAACAAAGTTTCCCAATGGTTCACGAACGTTTACAAACAAGCCACACAGAAATTACAGAAACTCTTAAGCAACTGCAAAGAAAATACTATTTCTCTTTAATGCAGGAATATATAACCAACTTTATAGCAAATTGCCAAATTTGCAAGAGACATTTACACTTTAGAACATACCAAATTCCTAACATTAGATGCTCTCGCAAAATTAAGGCAAGCTATGGAAGTAAAACAAAAACTGCAGTAGACTCTTAGATGGAATACTTCATCAAGATTTTATTATTGAAATCCAGCCTTCATCTCTTCTGACCAAGGGTCGGAATTCTATATTCACATGATTGAAGAATTATTAGAAACCTATATAATCAAAATTCATTTCACGATCCCCAATCATCTTGAATCGAACGAAATAATAGAAAGATTTCCTACCATATTAAAACACATTTGACTATTAACAACAATACATGAAAGAACCTATGACTCAATTAACAAAATACGCGTTTATTGGATACAACAACTTCATTCATGGTACTATCAATCTAACACCATTAGAAATAACATTCGGGAATACTAATTAGATAGACCCATTTGATATATTTGATGACAAACAAATGTATAGTGATTACTTGCAAAAACATACAGGCCTATTAGCAATGACATATGACAGAATTGAGGAAAAACTACTACATAATGAAGAAAGTGTTTTGTGATGCAAGAAATAAGCGAATTTATAGTTCCGTTTATTGTTGGCCGAATAGTTCATAAGACTAGTAATAAGTACAAAGGAAATGGAGCACTGACTGAATTATTATCTGGAAATAGAGCAATCATACAACAACAAGGAAAAAACAAAAATAAACAGAGAACTGTACATTTAAAAAATGTGAGACAGCCAATCATTGCAGGCTTACTTCCATCAGTACAGTCACAATTTTAATAAAACGATCAAGTTACAACATAATCAGATACTCCTAGAAGGTAGAAGTATCTCAAGCGAAATTAAATACTTCATTATGACAATATCAGTTTTTATACCATCATTATGTAAATAATTGTGATCATTATTGTATTGTACTGCTTGAAAGATTGCATGTTCGAGAGAAAGGATTGAATATCCGACTAAGAAAACAGATTCTTCACAGGAAATAAAACTAAAAAATTACGCCATTATTTTCTTATGCCGGAGGTGTAACATGAGACTCATATATATATATGGTGGCAGAAAGGCATAATTTTCCAGCTACTCAATGAGATCATAATTCTTAGAATATTTCAGAAAAAAAGAAAGCTAGACTTTAGTAAGCTGCTCGCGCGGATTTGGTTCATTACTTTAATATTATATTTCTTAGAATAATAATCAATAAATCTTTTTTAAGAAGGCTTTCAATCTTTAGGAAAAAAAAATTAGTAGTATTTTGATTTTCGATAGATTCATTTTTGAACTAGCCCGAACAGTTCTTCTAGCCCAGACCACTGCCACATGTGTGATGATCCATTTTGGTGTAATTCATCCCAGAGTACTAGGGTTACATCCCCAGTTTATCCCGCATATTTTCTGAACTGTCTGGGCTTTTGTGGCTTTGACGACTATTCTTTTCTCGTTCTTGTTATTGAAGGGCGTTAATCTGGTATAATTTCCATATATCTGGCCTCTTACTTCCATTCAATGACGCTCCCAGCCAATTCGACGGTCTTTAGGTTGAATTTTCTTTTCCTTGTAATGACTACTGAATTCATTCTGATGGGTTTGACGTTAAGTCTTATCGATCGATATTATTCAGTGTATTCAAGGTCCCTTCCAACTATGACGCAGAAGAAATACTCTTGCGAATATGACTATAACGTCGACATAGCTCTGACAAAGTAAACCGAGGTCGATCAGATCGCAGTGGTATCGATGTACAATTTGGCTACACATAAATGGGGAAGCGACTCCCCACGTGGTTATCCACTCCTTGACGAAGGTGGTATCCGATCAAAAAAATTCTTTTCAAATCAACATACTAGTCTTCATCAATAGAAATAGAAAGATTGTCCTGATTCAGAATCTTGGACCTATTTTCATTCTCATAATGTATGATTTGCTTCGTACTAGACTCCTGGTGTATGTGATGTGACAACAATGCATATTATAGGACATCGAAGTATACAGAAAATAATTCTTACATTTGCTAGAACCTTCTCGATAATATCTTGAAGTTATCATTATTGGCTGGATACTTATTTTTTTTCAAACATCATTATCATTTAAAAGTTCATTAAATTTGATATTGTATCCATGAAATGATTATGCCAAAATATGTTCCTTGTGTTGTAATTAATTGTGCAAATACTGATGATAGGTATATCATGAACAACCAATTCATTATAGTCACGATTTCACACAAACTTTCCTAAGAATTAGACAAAATCAAAATAATAAATGAACTACCTGGGACAGAATTATGGCTTGTCATGCTTTAGTAATTAAATATCAACTTTATGAGCTCTACAACATCTCTGTCATTACCTTCGAGAATGATGTTCCATTGCACACAACAGACTACCCAAATTTCTCCTTTTCCGATATCCCATCACTAATTGCAAGGAGTTGACTGTAACAAAGCTTTGAGGCACAACATAAACTGGAACGATATTGAAATTTACTAAATACGTAATACATTCTAGTTCCAACCAATTGAATAGAATTTGAAAGAATGTACATTGCTTAACACCAAGAACTGACCATTTATATTCATTACATGTATCATGTATACTTCAAATTCTTCCATAATATCTACGGTATCTAACAATTTCTATAGATATTACTTCCTATATCATATTAAGTTGCCTGATAATATCATCGAAAATGGAATATTCGATATTCACATGATTGCTTATATTGCGCATTTGAGAAAAGTCATCATGATCTCGTTTTTCCGATAACCAACGCTTGTGTCAACTATAAAATGTGGCATCTATAAAATATACTGCCACTGTTTCTAGTGGAGAAAAAGTAGTATATATATAATATATATATATATATATATATATATATATATATATATATATATATATATATATATATATATATATATATACATACATATATATATATATAACTTAAGAGATATAGAATTAAATTTTCTGAATTATGAAGATAATTTAACATAGGATTATATATATATATATATATATATATATATATATATATATATATATATATGTTTCTTCTTAGGTTCTCGCGGACGTAATGTGTAGAACTGGATTCTCGGGTATTGATCCGCATTGTGTGGTTTCGGTCCTCAAAAGGACCAATTTCACGACGTTTCGGCAAAGTCGCATTTGCCATCTTCAGGTGATTGGACCGTAGAGTCTGGAAAATCTAGGCGAACTGACGCTTACTTGGAGGGACAGGTATTTATATCCCCCGGTTATGCTTGACCTTTGGACTTTCGAACTATTTCACGCTTGGTTGATTTCTACGTGTTTGGCTCCGAGTGACACGTTTGGATGACGTCATTGCGACGCTGGAATCAGCCGGAAAGTTTCCGTGACCTGTTGCACGTGCACAAGAGAGAACGAGGTATCAAGTGCACGTGCAACAGGTCACAGATCTAGGCGAACTGTTTGATGGAAAACCTCCTCCCCGTAGAGGTTAATTATGTTTCTTCTCAGGTTCTCGCGGACGTAATATGTAGAACTGGATTTTCGGGTATTGATCCGCGTTGTGTGGTTTCGGTCCTCAGAAGGACCAATTTCACGACGTTTTCCAGACTCTACGGTCGAATCACCTGAAGATGGCAAATGCGACTTTGCCGAAACGTCGTGAAATTGGTCCTTTTGAGGACCGAAACCACACAACGCGGATCAATACCCGAAAATCCAGTTCTACATATTACGTCCGCGAGAACCTAAGAAGAAACATATACATATATATATATATATATATATATATATATATATATATATATATATATATATATATGCAGGGTTGAGCAGATCTCGGTTTGCTCACCACATATCCGAGCGTAGAGGGGACAACCTCGATAAAAAGTCGGGGTTAAATCGGCTCGGTAACCTCACTCAATACCGATGCCGTCCCGATGCTGGGCTAACAACCCAGCAGAGGGTACATCTTTTGTTACGGACAGCAGAAGATTGGCCTCCCACATCAGCTCCTCGTCGGATGAAGAGCAGGGGCAGGTGGGTGGGGCCCAAGAGGACGGTCCCGACGTAGACGACCACCGCAATGTACATGGACGCTCTGAGTGGACTAATGAACTTCGGGATGACTTGCTGGACTGCTTCGAGCGCAGCGAGCCGGCCCGTAGGGGATACATGTCACGGCTGCATGCACTTTGGTGCATCATGCATCCTCTATGCCGTGACTTTTCCGCACAAACCTTGCGAAATCAAGTATTCTACCTACAGAGAACCGGCTATATAAGAACGAATCTCCGGCAGGCTGCAGCACCAGAACCAGATCTAGCCGCACCAGCACCACCTGTGGTGCGCCGCAACAGATCTGGTAGAGCAAGCCTGCTCCAGAACACCGAAGTTGATCTTAGAACTAGGAGAACCCGAATCAACATCAGGGTCTCCGTACGACCACACGAGCTGGTAGAATTGGACACGTTGATTAACGACGAGCTTCCGGAATTCGCCGACCTCTGGGAAATCAACGAGGACGTGTATGGTGCCGCAAAGCGACTCGTTCCGGAAGTGCGGAGTGAGAGACCGCAGGACCAGATCGAGAAAACAGAACGGCGCCTACACAAAGTCGAGGCCAAAATTCAGTCGGCGAGGCAGCAAGCGTCTCGGATCCAGTGTGTGATGGATTTTATTTCTAGCGGCAAGGCTTTCACGCCAAAAATTAGGCGTATAGCCGCTCAACTGCGCCGCCACCATCACACACTAAAACGTACAGTGTTGCAGACCATCAAGCAACATTGTGCGGATAGGATTCGAGTCCTGGGCGTGGTAACGAGAAATCTGGCCAGACGGGTCAGACGCATCAGGGAGAATTCCTTCTTTCGCGATAGCCCGTCTCGGCTTTTTGAATCTCCACCGCCCACAATTGTTACTCCACCGACTGTGGAGGAGGTTGAGCAGTTCTGGAAAGGAGTGTATGAGTCACCGCGTCCAATTGACCTAGACACTCCAGCCCTAGCACACTTCCAAATGTTTTGCGCTGAACGTCAACTTCCGCAAACGGAAGTGTGCGAGGCAGTCAGCGAGGATGAGGTCCGACAAGCTCTTGTCGGTACCAAAAACTATGCTGCTCCCGGCCCTGACGGCATTAACATATGGTGGTGGAAGAAATTTCCTTCCACTCACCGCCGTCTGACCAGAGTCTTTGACTCATGGGTCAAAGAGGAGCGGCATATTCCAAGCTGGGCTGTCGAGGGGTAAACTGTGCTACTTCCAAAGAGTGGAGACTTGTCTGATCCCAAGAACTACCGACCGATCACTTATCTCAACACCTGCTACAAGTTATTTACACGTATCTTGTATGCTAGGTTGTTGAAATCGATCGGTCCGGTAGTTAATAACATCAGCGAGCAGCGTGTGGCAAAGAAAGGGATGGAGGGTTGCCGGGAGAACCTGGTGATAGATAGATCTATCACTCAGGACTCTATACTCTACAAGCGCAACCTTTCCATGGCCTGGATTGACTACCGCAAGGCATTTGATTCAACATCACATGAGCTATCATTATACTTGCTCCAATGCCTTGCGGTACCTACCCCACTAGTGAGATGCATAGAACATCTGTTGCTACTCTGGAAGACCCGTTTTGCCATCACATCAGGCACACGCCGAGTCTTGACAGAGTTGGTAACATTCAAGAGGGGAGTTTTCCAAGGAGACTCCTTGAGTCCCCTCTTGTTCGAAATCTCACTGCTGCCACTCTCCATTGCTTTAAGACGGACTCGTGGATATTACTCTGGACCACCGAACGACCGGAGGCATCAGATCCCCCATTTATTTTACTTGGATGATTTGAAACTGTATGCCTCTGGGGAGAAGAACCTTCATCAATCTCTCAATGTGGTTCAGAAATATACACGAGCCTTAGGCATGGAGTTGGGATTGGACAAATGCGCAGTGTTTCATTTGAGGAGAGGACGATCTCCGGAAGTGTACGAGAATATGCAGCTTGCCGACGGAAGCATCTTTAAACACCTCGATGCTGGAGAGACCTATCGATACCTGGGAATTGAACAGCGTCCTAATTATGACGCTTCCCAGGTAAAGGTGGCCCTCCGCGGCAAATACAGAAACCTTGTTCGAAAAATTTGGTCTTCCGAACTTTCGAGTGAGAACAAGGTGTCTGCAACAAATATGCTTGCCGTTCCAGTCCTGCTCCACTCTTTTGGAGTGGTGAAATGGACGGTCGATGAGCTGCATAGACTCGATAAAGACACCCGGAAAATGATGCATATCCATCACAGTTTGCATCCTAAATCGTCCGTTTCTCGCATTTATCTCCCACGTCATCGGGGAGGTAACGGACTCCTCAGTGGACGGTCGATGAACTGCATAGACTCGATAAAGACACCCGGAAAATGATGCATATCCATCACAGTTTGCATCCTAAATCGTCCGTTTCTCGCATTTATCTCCCACGTCATCGGGGAGGTAACGGACTCCTCAGTCTGGAGGGTCTGCATCGAAGTGTGATTCTGAGTATAGCTTGTAAAGTTCTTAGGAGCTCGGACCCCCTCCTGTGCATTGTTAAAAGTCACGAATTGGCCGGAGTGGGGGCATTTATCGTTAAGGCAGCACAAAAAGCTGCGGAAGAACTTGGTCTCGAATTTCAGATCAGTCGAGAAGGCCGACTAGAGGGCAACCTCGAGCTCCTACCTTCTCGCCTGAAAGCCCAGATAAATGCCGCGGAGCAAGATCTTACGCTCAGGCGGCATGTTGACAAGCCGATACACGGTGTTTTCTATCGAAACATCGAAACGCTCGGCTTGTCAACTAGGCTGACCTTCGGCTACCTAAGGTCAGCCGGGCTTACATCCGAGACTGAGGGATTTACCGCAGCTTGCCAAGATGGCGTAATTAACATCTTGGTCTATCGCCGCAATGTGATGGGTATGCAGGTCCCTGATGGTAGCTGCAGGGCCTGTCGAAAGGCGCCTGAGACGCTTTTCCACCTTCTGTCGGCATGTCCGGCAAAAGCGCCTCGGCGTACACCCATCGCCATAATGCGGCCCTACGGGTGCTGTTTTACCATCTAAGGCACTCCCACGGAATAGACCAAGAGCCGGTGCTGCCTTACATGCCAGGAGATATTGAGTCCGTTGTCGGAAACGAAAAATGCTAGATCTTCTGGAATTATCCGTTTCCGACCGTCAGGTCCATACAAGCAAATAGGCCTGACGTTGTCCTCCTCGATAAACTAATCAAGACTATGTATGTCATCGAATTCTCCGCTCCGGCAGAGAAGAACATAGTCTTGAAAGAGGAGGAAAAATGGACAAAATATCAAGATCTCCTGTTCGAGCTCCGCACGCTATACCCAGGCCACAAGGTCGTATTAGTGGTTCTGATCATCGGTGTTTTGGGCGGAATTCGGTCTTCGCTGCGTTCAAACTTGAAGATCATTCCGGCCTGTAGGAACTCGGCGCAGATCTTGATAGACCGGATGCAAAAGGCAGTCATTCTGGGTTCAATTAGAATACTTAGGGCACACGATTTAGGAACCTGAAGCTACTTACCGACCGGTGGGGAGGAGTAGCTTCGGTTAACCGCCTTTTAGGTTTTTTCTGGCGCGACTGCTGCAATGTCGTCGGAGCTCGCAGCAGCCCCGACCAGGTTTGAATGTAAAAAAAAAAAAAAAAAAAAAGTATATATATATGTATACTTGATAAAGCTGTTGTCACCTCACCAAATTTCAGCAAATTCAGGTCATATACACTTCATTACCTTCTCAGCGTTCTTTTTATCTTGGTATCTACAAGATATACAAAGCTTTCACCATTGCAGATTCCCGGGTGTTCACACTTTTCCCTTCTTTTTTACTTCCATATCTTAGATAGGAAGTGTCGAAATGATCAATTTGCTGTTCTAACATTGAAAACTACAGCTAGGATTCTAATATATTCATAACTGTGACTATTCGTGAAACAAGATTGCAAACCATATAAATTTTTCTATTATAAGAACAGAAAGAGAAAGTAATTATTAGGTACCGGCAACAAAAGCAGCTGGTAATTGAAGCTTCTCTGAAAAAATATTTGAAGCCATCAGAAACAAATGTTTTTTCTAGAATAACCGATAATGCTCGCCCTGGATGTTCCTCATATATTCCTGAGAATGTTTCAACAGATGTACTCCAAACCGTACTATCTGATGACCCTGGAGAATGGCCATTCAATAATTACATGCGCAGCTGCGAGATTTGTGACTGAAAAACAACACCGTTAAATGACGAAATTTAGTTACTCAATGAATTCAGACAGAGCTAACTTTTTTTAACCGGAACATTGCCAATGGAAGAGATGCGGTTAACTGTTTCTGTTATAACTTTTTGGCAAGTCTTCAACATACTTGTCCAATAATGAGAGGTGTTCTGATTGAAAACGTTTGTCACTAGTGCTATATAGTCACGGAAAGACTTACTCTCATGGAAGCAATGTCGGGTCTTGGTGGATTTTGTCAACTATAATATGAAAGGTAGTAGGTGTGAATGGAAGTCACCTATGTTCATTGGATGTACAAAAAAACATTTGTATCGTACTATTGGATGAATAATTTTATCAATACAGTTTTTATGTCGCCAATGTCTAGCTTTACTTGGTAACTGTATGAAAATAATGATGAAAATTTCTTAAGATAGGAACGTTCTCAAAATTTGATTTTTCAATGGAGGAGCATGTTCGTTTCGTCGCACACATAAGAATCTAAAGAGTTTGATTGAGAACTAATCGTGAAGTCCTCCATACTATATGAAGCCTCCCCCAGGGATTAAGACAATTTTTTATATTTTTGAATTCATTTATAAAACGTTCAGCTTAGCTGAAGATTCCAAGAGATCGTCTGGAAACGTATCATTACATTTGGAAAATGGAATACGTCAAGGATAAGATATTGAGGCGAATGACTTATTTCATGAAATTTAATGTTTAAAATATCACTAATAGTCCAGAAAATCAAGGTTTTTACCCACGGATTCTATGAGAATTCTACTTCATTCAAGAACCCTGGTGTGTAGGTTCAGGTCATGTCCCATATAGTTTGTAGTCGAATTGGATGGCCGCTTTCAAGCTGCTGCCCATTTAAAGGCAAACACGTGTCCCCTGGATCGAACTAGGATCGAAATTGAAAAAAATATGATATTTTTGTATTTTTTGATCCAAATGCACCTTTTTTATTATTGTTATATCTTCTAAGAACGCAACCTTTTCGAGTTAGGAAGCTCTGAAAAAAAGGGTGGTCAAAACATGAATCGGCCAATAACAGAATAATTGGAGGCTGTTTGTTATGAGAAAGTTAAAACTTTTCAGTATCATAACTTCTCTTGCCGATCAATATTTCCCGAGTTATTCCAAAGAAACAAAAAAAAAACTCTTGTCCAAGGGGTGAGAGTAGAAATAGATTTTCTACAAATTTAAGCGCATAGAATGACCCCGAATGACAGTTATTCCAAAAACGCATAGTTTCCGAAATAGTAACGATTTTTCAGCGGGTATTTGAAATTGGGCAGCATCCAGGGAAATTAGGATAAATCGCGTTATATTTCGCACGAAATTTTTTGTTGTTTTTTGCTCACCGATTATGAATCCGTTGGAAAATTTCACAAATTCAAAATTGCGGACCCGAAATGAACCTTCTGCCCGTATTGGGAACATACGAAAATGACCAAAATCATTAAAATAATTTTATCATATTATATATCGATATTATGACAAAAATAAGATATTTTTCATATTGTTCCTGTCAGCTCTACATTTGCTCTTTCTTAGGTTAGAAACATTGCCAATAGAGGTATTGTTATAAGCTATGACATTTTTCGAAACAATTAACATTTTTGAAGTTATGAGCATTCGACAATTAATGTGTTTTAATTTTTTTTATCGATATTCGCTCCAGAAGACACTCATATTCAACCATATTGGTTGAATATGAGTGTCTTCTGAAGCGATTGACTGGAATTTA
This sequence comes from Endomychus coccineus, assembly GCA_958510875.1. Lineage (NCBI taxonomy): Eukaryota > Metazoa > Arthropoda > Insecta > Coleoptera > Endomychidae > Endomychus > Endomychus coccineus. Next base: position 186,618,245 of record OY294067.1, on the reverse strand, counting down.
ACCAATTTCCAGGGGCATAGAGTGCAGATCAATTTATCATTTTTCAGATTTTCTTCAACTTGTTGACGCTTCTCATGATATTTTTCCCGTTAAACGTAAGAATAACTGTCTACGAACTCAAATCCACTCTATTATTTGTACTTTTCACGTGATCAGGTATAGTATTTGGAGGAATTATTTGGACATAAGAACCTGTTTTTGATTCAATAGCGAATAAAATAACAACTGTAGCTCGGCCGCCGATATATTTTGAATTGTTTGTTTCCTTTTCATCGATATTTTTTTTGAACACTTATATTTTACAAAATTTCATATTTTTAGTTATTTCAAAAACTAAAAATTCACAATAAACGTAACTAAATGATTGATTTCCAAATGTTCATAGCTTCGGAAATATAAATTTTTTCGAAAAATTTAATATAATATGTCTTATTTTCAGTCAAAATATTGATATGTATCATGATAAAATTATTTTAATTACTGTAGTGATTTCCGTGATACATGGGTCCCAATACAGAGCAGAGAATTCAAATAGATTCCCTCATAAATTTTAGCTTTATGAAGTTACATATATTTGTAATTTTCTATCAAAATTAATATTAACGGTTTAGTTGATTATCATAATATTTTGAGTAGTATTATTTGTAAATATAGCAAGTAGGTACTTTTTTCAGTTGAATCATCGATAACTAATAGGTTAGATCTATTTGATTATCATCTTTTCTAATTTATTATTCCCATTTCAGGTCTGCATCAAAGTAGAATCAGAAAACCATTTGCCAAGTTAAATCGTATTTTGTATATGATTTTGTTATCAAAATCATGGATTTGGAATTTTTAGGCCACTTTCCTTTTGAAATATGATCAGCAAAAAATGTATCACTCACCTGCTCTGATCATCTGACCAACGTACATTTTCAATTTTTTTAGAACGCACTTTCACAGGTAAGTTTGGTATTCGACAGGCAACTATTGCAATTCGAGATATTATCTTCGGACCTTCCTCTTCTAATTGATCAACATTTTCAATCTGATTATCTTCCAAAATTATGGGGTTTCCATCCAAGGCTTTACCTTTGAATTCTGAAGCTTCCCCTTTTTCCATTAACAGTAGCAGTTTGGACACTGATTGGTGAATATCGTCCGGGGTGTGAATTCCTTCATGATTCCCTACGATGTGGCCCATGAAATTTGCGAGTTGCTTCCAGTCATTATCTGGAATGACAAATATTTGGCTCAAGGCATTAAAATTATTATCTCCTACGAACTTCCTCCTATGAAATAATAATACTTTGATGTGCTCTTGTTTATCAGCACTAAATAGTACTGGCACACCTCGGCATCTCTGGCCTCTAATTACAACACTTCTGAATGTTTTTAAGAGCCACCTTATCATGCCACATTCTATTGCAAGTGCATTACTTATTACCCTTTTTTTGTTTTTATTTATATTAATTTGAAATTACGATTCCTTCGCTGTATTTATACAGAATGAGGTGAAATCCATAATATGCAGGATGGAAAAAAATTCTATGTTACAAACGGAAATCTAGGAAACTTCAGGAAATTAGCCTTAAATTTTCTAGTATCACTCATTGCGACTTCAATTTCAAATGCAAGGAAAGGTATGAACATCTGTGTATACTACTGCATGAACATCTGTATATAAGTAGATCGTATGATATACTAGTTGTTGTCCGCAAGCTACGCCTTTAGACACATCTTACACCCTTAGTAACAAATAGAGGCGTCAGCTAAGCGGCCGCTATTTTATTTCCCGAGTTTCAAGACTGGAATACATATTGCAAATTATCAAAAACTAAGGTCCTGGGAATATGTCAAATTATAATCTGTTATGTGAAAACTCATTTGAATTGACAGGTATATCTTCGCTATGGGGAGGTCTGTCATGAATATTGTGTCACTATCAATGTGTGAACTATCTTGTTATGAGGCAATCTGTGGTAACTCACGAATAGTCTGTACGGTGATCAGCCATCGATACATGAGCTCCTGTCATGTAAACAAACGTTACCTATCATTATAGATAATAGCAGTCTGTTTGTGAATGTTACCTGTCTTGTTGGGTTATGTGTTCTCATAGCCTACATAGTCTGAGATTTCAGTCAGTTACTGGTATTTGCCTCATATAATTATACACATGAATGATTGCTTCCAAGTTCCAATAAGACGTTTCAAAGACACTAGTTGTATTGATATCTCAAAATTTGTGGTGTGTCCAGTTGATCCAAAATATTAAATGGGAATAGACTCTTATTTTTCTTATTTTAAATAAAACATTTAGATATATCATGACATATTTCGATGAAGCAGCCCTTGGATATCCTGAGTTTTCCACGAACCATTTCTACCACGAAAGATGATCTTATTCAAAACCCTGTATCCAAATTATTGAACTCCTTTTTTGTTATGTTAGTTTTCTAATACTTATTTACGTATTTTTATTCAAATTAAACATTTCTTGGATTGAGCGATTAGGTACAAATACAGTTCTTAAATTTTTCAAACGTATCATTATGTATATTATATTCTTGAAAGGTTGGAAGCTGATAGGCAACGAGTGCCGCAATTCCACCATTTGATAAAAAAATTATGTCTGGTAGAATGAAGTTGGGCACGCCGAAATGGTAACCAGTCTGAGCTCGCCCAGTCTGCCGGTGATCGCTCGTGGTGGAATGATAAGTAGATGCGCTTTTCGAGGAGCACCTATCATGGAATTATCTATAGAAAAGGGAGAGATAGTTCACTTTTCCTATGATATTGTAGAGAGGTCAATGAATTTGTAAGAGTGAGATCACCAACCGGACGAATAGCTTTGTTTCGAATGAATTCTGAGAGCTTTAGTCTTGGATCTGAAATCCAAACTTGTGAAACTTATAAACTTTGTTCCTTGTGACTGTAAGTACATGAGGTACAGGCTGAGGTATGAAGTACAGAATAGAGAACCAAGTTTCTTCGAAGTAGTTTCCGCAATGAACGTCCTATGAGTGGGTGCTGTTTGTCGTTACATCATGTATAGATACCGAGGAATTCATAGGAACGGTTGTAATTTGGATCAGCATAATAGGGATTGTGGGATTAGCCCTCCTGGAGAAAATTCAAGCTGGAGGTTTTTGTCATAAGCTCTAGAATATCAGATCCCAATTTCAAAATTTTCACAAGACCTGCATTCATTGAATCGACTTGTCTCTATCTTGCATATCTGGTTCCATTAGTTAATATTTGCTCTAGGGGAGTGAGGGGTATGAAATTTATCATCAACCGCAAATCTGTGGAGGGGACAGGAGGTGATTTTCAACTAATCATTGATATGAAGCATTATCAAATTTGGTGCCCTGTGGAACACCATCATTGTCTCTCTATGTTTCGGAAGTTACTGCACATACTACCACATGGAGTGCTTTATTTGAGAGAAAACGCGATAGTGAACGACAAAGTTTGGGTGGCAAACAATACGACGGAAGTTTCATGAGGAGATCTTGGGGTCAGACTGGGTCTAATTCTCTGGAGATATCTGATACAGTGATCCACCATATTTTTGAATGAGCGCCTGCCACTTATGTGTGACGTAGAAGGAAGGTCGTCTGTTAATATCAGGTAATGAAATCCATATTGTCGATTATTCATGATTTTGGAGCTGTTTATATATTGAATGGATGTTGATTGCTTTCTCCATTACTTGGGTGATCACGCTACAGCCTGAGGCTCCGGTGACACCGACACCGAACTTAAGGAGTAAAGCCATGTGGTGCAGCATTCACTCACGCCCTCGGCGTGACTACTTTAGGCGGACCCACAACGGGCACTTTCGACCAGTCGTCTGGGATAGGGAGGCACTGCGCCTTGATTTTTATGGGTAAACGACATGTCGCACCTTGATCAAGTGGCTGATAACGGCGCACCATAATGGTATCAATGCATCTACACACGTCACCCGAGGGAGCCTTCAGGGAAGAGTACTCTCTCCGCTCCTTTAATGCCTGGTGGTGGACAGCTTGTTGGTCGAGCTGAATGAGGCTGAACCTACGCGGAAGACACGCGGTCACATTGTGTGAAATTCAGAACACTGCACTTGTCATCGTGGCCTGCTGGTGCAAGGTCGAGGAACTGATCGGTTCTCTCCACGAGGAAACTGAAACTGAGACCACTCTGGGAAACATTCGTCTGTTAGATCCCTGCACATGGAAGGCTCAGTGGAGTACCTCGGAGTTATCCTCGATGCTAAACTGAGATGGGAAATGCACGTTAATCTGAGCGGCCACGATCAGTCCAATTATAACCTTCATAGCCGTAGTGTGGTGACCGCGATAGAAACGATTCTATCCCGTCTGGCGCTGGAGAAGGCTCAACGACTTGCTCGCATGAGGTCATGAGGACAGTGACTGCGGGTACCGCATATCGACTAGCTGGTCTGGGCCTTGAAACGGATCACTCTGTCCCTGAGGATCAGTAGTGATAAGTTGCCCAACTAGCTCAATAAGATTATTTATTCTCAGGGCTCGTAGTGAAACGTGTCCTGTGATTCTAGACTTTATGGATTGTCTGAGCGCCAACTGCTTCAGAAGAAACGAAACTATGAAGAATCCACAGTCAAGAATCCAGGCACTACGAGGTGGATAAAAGTTCATGGATATTCAGAAAAATAAGACAAAGTCCATTTCAACAATTTAGTTTAATTCCAAGTAGGAATTTGAATACAATTAAAATGATATACAATTCTTGTATTGGACAAAATGATTAAGTATAATGTAAATTAAAATTGAAATTTCAATTATATGAAATATAAAAATTAGAAACCTTTGGTTTCAATCACAATAACAAAGGTATGAAAGAAATATAAATTAAGTTATGAACTTTGAGTTCAATTACATCAAATTACAGAAGTTATCAAATACAAAATTAGATGTGAACCTTTGAGTTCTATTACTACAGAAAAAATTAGTGAAACACAAATTTAGTTGGATAACAAAAATCAGTGAAATGAAAATATGGTGATTCAAACTAAAAAATGTTACCGTCCTTGGAACTTGATGGAGCTGGAAGTCGGCTCTGCCAGGAAATTCCCTAAACCGTCACGGGCAAAAGGATAGAGGTTCAATCGTTCAGACCCTGTGAATACAAAAAAACGAACATTACCTTGGCATAAGTTCGAGGGACTTGTAACACAATCAGTAGGGATAACCATACGATTCCACAACTGATTAGGTTATCTCCCAAACTGTATAAACACTATGTAAACAAAATTGAAATCTTGAAGAGAATATTATTACAAGCAATCAATTTGAAGGAAATCTGAAAAGAATTAAGTTACCACAATTGATATTTTAAATTTGTAAAAATAAAGATAGTTGCTCAGAAGAATTATAATTTATGAGTTAGAATTTGTCACTTAGCATAAAAAAAACTGATTTACTTCATTTGATTCGTACAAAGGAATCGAGGTTTGCAATTTATACAATAACTTGAACAAGCGTGACAGTGGTAATAATTAAGATCTCAAAAACCAGTAATTGAGTTCTCTACTTCTGTGTCCACCCAGAACAATATCCAACCAAACCTATAAGTCTAATCAGACATAACCCTGTGTACTTAATGTACCAGGTCAAAAATGGTGAATCTCAAATTCACGCAACACGAACACCTGCAAATTGTTGGGTTGAACACGAAGAATGAAAATACTATATCACCAGTCTGCCTACGACTCGTTAAATTATTTTTGTATGAAGATTAAAAATGCTCAATGATGCAAAAGATTATCTCAGAATCATGCTAGATAACAAAGTGAATCGCCATGAAATGTAAGAGGTTCGTCAAGAATTATTTCCGTTGAAAATCGTTACATTCAGGGACTGTACATATCCCAAATATGTGAAAGATATCAAATTAATTAAATAGTTCCTGACTAACAATTCTCAACGGTAGACTGATTATCACCAAAAAACCAAGGACAGTTAAGTCTTGACTTACCTTGTACAATCCCACAAAACGAATCCAATCTTTCAATTTTCGTTTTCGCTACCACCCTTCACTTGCGAATCGCGCGCCGTGCGACGACGAGAAATACTAATTTCAATTATCAATTTCCTATTGAACGGTTAGATGCCTATGTTAATTCATACGAGATAAGTTATTCTGCAAATTGAACAGAAATCGTTATTATTACAGCTTTCTTTATACCAGTAACGTGGAAAGCGTTACATTATCAAACAACTGAATCGAGTACTAAAGGATCAAGACAACATTATACTCGAATCACCATTTGAACCTATTATTGAAGGATCAAAACAACATCAATAATCCGGCACAATTGTGTTCAATAATGTAACGCTTTAGACGCTGGGTCAGTGCGTCAGTGCCTCACGGTCATGGCAAAATCTGGGATTGGGCAGCCGAGAATTGCTGGATCCTCCGACTGACGTAGGATGCAATAGCACTTGGTGTCAGGTTTCAAACACCACACTTCCTCATAACACAGAGAACGGGCTGGGAGAAAACAGGACTCTGTGTCGCATCCGCCAGGGGGACGCGTGTTGTTCACGAACGGGTCTACGACTGAACAGTTCAGTGAAACATGTGCAATACGGACCTGTATTCTAGAAAACCTCAGATTCAGCTAACGATATAGGCAGATTCACATCTGAACTGACAGCCTAGCGTCCCTGGGCGTGAAGGGAAACGGAGTTGCCGTTGAATTGGCCAAACGGGGTTCCTTGAGCGCCTCTGGCCGTGATTGAAGTATGGAAAGTTCATCGACCACCGGGCTTCACATCCTCAAGGAGCTGCTGGATAGACAGTAGCTCTCGGTCTGGCGTGGTACCCCTGGCATGAGGCAGGTGAACCTCCACATTAGACAGTTCTCGCCTAAGCTCTCTCAAACCCTACTTTCTATGAGCTGGAGAGGCCAAAACTGGTGACAGGACACCTTACAGAACACTGTCATCTGAATAAACATCCACACATAATTGGCATTGTTGAAGACCCAGCTTGTAGTAGATGTGGAAAGGCGGACGACACTGCCACATCCTAGCAGAACTGGCAGCACACGCTTGAAGCCATAAGAGATATCAGTCCATGCAAAATCTCAGACTTGCTGGACTGATTCTTATATTGAGGGGCGCATAATGGACCTAATCAAGTGCTCTGAGTGCTCCGGACTTGTCCGCCCCCGTTTTGATTGATTGATTGATTGATCACATTACAAAATAACTTCCATATGAACAGAAATACATTTTCTAAATCCTCATTCCAGATCTAGTGAAACTGGTAGCATCAACAAAATATCAATATCATATCACAATTCTTCCTCTTAGAAAAAATGAGCAAAAATAGGAACAACCAAACAGAACAGAAATGGATAAACAGTGAAAACGATAAATGTGCAACATATGTTTTATTATTTTGAGGGATATAAAAAATATTTTATAACAGTTTCGAGCTTTATAACATTTATTCATCATGGTTTTTCCAATTATAAATATCTAACCTGAATTCACAATCTTTAGAACTAATCTGTCATTCTAACTAATTTTACTTATCTTACAAATAATTCTATTGTAAAATGTTGATGAATATGAAAGTATTGAAACTATTTGAATTATATTATTAAACGAATGAATACATGTTTGGTAGCTTTAGGCCTAAGTTTCTATGTTAAAATTATGACAGCCTAGTATTCATTCAAACAAGAACGTCAACGTATTTATCAAAAAATATTTCTCTTTTAAGTGCTTAGAACCAAGTAAGTGGGTGTAAATGAAGTAGTTCAACACTATATCTCTTAGGCACTTCAGTATTCATACAAAACTGAGTCTGGGATAGAGGAAAACTACTTTCCGTCTAAAAATGTTATTTCATATACGCTTGGATATTCTGAATGAGGAAACAATTTATGATAAAAGTATTTAGAGAGTATTCTTGGGAACTTGCTGGATTGCTTAATAAATTAGCCAGTAGGTATAGAGAATTCTCGGTTGGAAAGGAAAAACATGAGAATTCACATTATGTATATTCACTATAACTAGAGATGTTACCACCATCCAAGAACGTAGAGTGTCTTTCACTTGTGATGTGCGATCAAATGAAGGTTTGTATCAATTATTCAGAAAAGCTGTCATTTTGTGCATATTAATGGCTGATATGCTGGAGCGTTACCTTGAACTTCAGAAAAAATCGATGGATGAATGGATGAATGGTGCTGCTGATGATATGTATTTATCCATTATTTGCTAATTATGTACTAATTTATCTTGATTTGAAATAGATAGGTTAATACGACATTGAAATGTATTCCATCTTGACACTGATATTTTACTGAGTAAGAACCTATATTTTTTCAAGTGTTATCGGCAAGCTTCTACTTTTCCTACAGTGATAAGAACAAACCAATACATTCATAGAAAAATCTCAGAGAAAAAATTACTAAGAGAAAAATCACAATTTTGAATTGGAACACAATTACAACATGGAATAAATTAATATAAATAAAAACATGACAGGACGAAGCTATACACAACCATACCAAAAATGACGAAAATGTTCTTATCCAACCACTTGATAATAAACAGCATTTTCATTCCTTAGAAATTTGCTGTTTATGATAGAATTCCATCAAGAAAGTGCCAAATAAAAAAGTTGGAAATTCGTGTTGCTTATTATTATTCAGATTTGTATCCATAAGTAAGTTAAATCCATTTAATTGAAAGAAAAGCAAAGATTTTATCACTAAGTGAACGTAATGGGATATCAGTATTATTGGTTTGGTTATGGAATATACGGAGAATATCTTGCTGGAGGTTGAAGAAAATGATCATTCCTTACACATCTAATATCAACGTTGATCACGGACCTTTATAGTTCAATTTACTTGCTGATCCAGACAGACCTATTTGGCGAAGCATTTATGCAAAGATGCGGCAAGAATGTCGATTCTTTTATTGTACCTTTATCCTGAATGTTACTGATATTAGGGAAGTGTTGAAGCCCCATAGGAATCAAAAAACACATACGCGAAATTCTACAATATTGATTGCATCTTACTTCTTTGATAGGAATCTACTAAGCTCAATACTCAAAGTTTTTACAATTTGTATTTGTTTCACCATTAGCACTTATTTCGGAATACCGAAGATTATGATATCTCACATAATGACATCTGGTTCCACCAAGACGGAGCTTCTCCCCATTTTGGAGTGGAAGTGGTCTAATATTCCAACAGAACCTTTTCTCAGAATTGAATTGGTAGGCGACGTTTTGTGGACTGCCCACTTCGCTCGCCATTCTCAAACGTTAAATTACAAAATTCATAATATATTATATAAATTATGAAATTCCAGTCATTCTCTGTTAATTCAATATGAGATTCCGAATTGTATCTATATTCAGAATATCTCGATATTGAAAATGAAAATGAAACTCCATCAAAACCATACCACTTGCTTATGCATGTACATTATTATTGTTTGAAAATTTATTGCTGTTGATATTGAGATTTTCGTCGGTCCACATTCACATTGAACATAGCATTATAGTGTTCATAAAGAAAAATTATCATAATATTGTGGTTTACCTTTACTCCCATGTGAGTATGAAATTAGGAAACATCAGTATAAAATTACATGAAAAATCATTAAGACATACATATTCAAGTCGCAGTGTCAACCTAGTCAAAGAAGGTGCTAAGTTAACCAGTCCCATCCACGTAAATTTGAGGCAAGTTCAGCATTTGAGCGCACTAAGTTATACTTAGAACATATATTTACAAACTCCAAAATGTGAGTTTCCATCTTGTCGATTCTCGTAGAATGTGGAGAGAGCTGGTATTAATGAAAATGTACTGATGATACAAAAGATTCTTCTATAATTTATAGATGAGAGTGAAATTATGATGTTTCCGGACGGGTGCCCACATATTCACTGTGCCGTCGATCAGAGAACCATAATTTCTAGTTAGAATTTAGTACGAACTACAAAAACAAACGGAGTAGCTTAATAATACCTATAATAACTCAAATGATGGAATGAAACTAAAGGCAAGTCCTACGTGTCCTCACTATCTAATATTTTCACCGTGCGAGTACCAAAACTCAGCTGCATCTGATGATCCTCTTACCGTATCTTATGGAGGTAGACTCAAATCGCCTAATTAAGGGTGGAACTTCTTAAGTATCCAGCCCAAGTGTCACTTAGTATTATAATTTGTCCAGATACAACATTCAAACTTGATACGATCAAATATAATATACGGCCATCCTTGGCATTGTCCTACTGTATTTGATACCTTTTGAGAAAATGATCTATCTGTCCATATTGAACATGAAAAGGAAACGACGTGATCCTACTCAAACTTGAAAGATCGTTATTGATCGTTCCTCATCTGATTGAGAAGGGCTTCATCATTTAAATTACGACAATAAGCTTCCAAAAACAGAGTCGAGAAAGTTTTAAAACTACTATTCATCCGCATTGTTTTACAAATCGAGTGTTCCATACATGGAATATTCTTCTTCTTGACATGGTTTGATGGTTACAGCAGTTCCTTACTGATTCAATAAATCATTTAGTGTAGTACAATGTAATAGTTATTTACGATATATGGGGGATACGAGATTTATTAACGCAGGCATGCGAAATTTGCACAACTGTGAGTATCACGAGTCGGTTAATCTCATAAGTACGTTAATGAAGCATTATCACATGTATATCGTACAAATTAACTGTAATCATAATGTAAAATTTGTGAAGATTCATAGAGAAAACTAGAATATTGAAGCTAATAATTGAGATAGCGGTATAAAAATTGGGTGGAAACGCTTTATTTCCTCGATAACCACGAAACTGCTCTTTCCATTGATATAATTTGATTGATTGGAAAGCAGTGAGATGAGAAATTCTCATCCCACATATGTTAATAGATAGTGTAGTGCACCATATGAACATCTGATTATTGACTAACAATTTTGTTTAAGATGTAGTATTAAGTATTTCTTATAGATTCGTATTTCTTGGGCATAGCAGATCTCGTCCTACAATTCCTTATTATTGATAATAATAATGATAATAATACCATCTTTAGCGAAAATATTTAGTATACTAACTACTTTTCATATTCACTTGTTTTATTCTCAAACACCAACTACTTTCTTAACAATTGCAGTTCATGTAGAATTTGGCATAAAAATGTATACAAGGACATTCATCTGAAACTGTTATGGAGATTGGTGTTTGAAAGTCAATTTTATATATACTTTCGATTGAATTGAGAACAAATTCATCCAAGACATCAATATTTAGTGCTTCTTCATCAACATAGTATTATCAAATATCTCTCCCACCATTATTTTGTATCTGTTACAATGGTATTATCCAAAAATTTGGAGACCAATCAACTCAAAAAGTAACATACTTTCGTCTAAGAATCCAGGTCTATTCCGAGACATGCTAGTGGTTGGAAACATTCCGATGATTCCCAAGACACTGGTTTTCATATTGTATTATTTTCCGGTTGACTTCTGAAGAGAGGCTTCGAAACTCAATCTTCGCAACTTCCATATCATGAAAGCGCACATGAAACTTGCAAATTACGCTAAAAAGTTCATAAGGCTAGTTTTAAATTATAGACCACTATATTCAAGCGTCCGACACGTATTTGAATGGAGATTTTGGTATTGGATGTGTTGTAACAAATTAACAAGATCTCATATATTTCTCAATCAGGTTCGGCTTTCCAAGTCAAAATGGTTTTGAAACATCATTAGTGTGGCCGACCAGATTTTGCATATCTTGAGACGAAATAACAAATGATTCTACTATGTTCATATGTAATTTATTCAATTCCTCGAATAAAGAGATATCCAATGCTACAGGTAGAGATTTCCCATATTTTTAAGTAAACGCTTCTATTTATGTGTGACGTAAACAAGCACACATGCAACAATATGAATGCTGTTCTATGCCGTATAATCCTGTTTGTATGTTGTTTCCACTATATTTGCTAGTGCTTGGAAACATTTAGACAATTCCCAAAATACCTGTCTGCATATTGTGATATTTCTCAGTAGACTCCCAATGGAAGTCTTGTAAACATAACCTTACGCGACTCATGATGGAGCACACCTAATTTTCTAATTATGCTAAAAAGTTCATAATGTTGAATTGGAATTATCACTATATGAAAGAGACTGGTTGTTGAAGGTGTGGCAAGTATTTGAGTAGAGATTTTGGTGTTGGATGAGTGGTAACAAATTTCCATAGAGATCTTATTTGCTTCTCATTCAGGTTCGGCCTTCCAAGTAAAAACGGTTTTGAAATATTATTAGTATCGTCGATCACATTTTGCATATCTTGAGATGAAATAACGAATGATTCTATATTCGTATGTGATTTATTCAACTTCTTGAATAGAGTTCCTGTTATGTGAATATCATCTATCCAAAAATATTCTGTTGATTGTGCTTCTTTATATATTTCAAAAATAACATCCGGGGAGTAGAGTAGGAACCATCCAGGGCAATAAGTTGGATATAGTTTCTCGGGGTATTCACTAAATGAAACTCTCCATTTGGAACGGTATGACCTTATTACTCTTATTTCCCTCCTTGGGGTGCAGGACAATAAATTGCTGGCTCCATACGGAGATAAATCAATTGTCAAAAAGTTTATCATTGTTGGCATATTTATAAAAACATCATCATCAGTCTTAAGTACATATTTGGCCTCAAAACAATGGTATATAACATATTTGAAGAGCATCACATGTTTGTAGGTTATATTTCTATAAGTATCTAAAAAAGACCCTTGCGCAAAATCTCTATATATTCTATTTTCCTCAATCAATTTTCTTTGAAGGTTATCATCTTGAACTTGACCCAGCATGAACAACATTTTCATTTCATTTTTGTGTTTTCCCCATGTCTCTCTGATAGTTTTCCTTTTCTTGAAATTTTTTGGAGATGAATGGATTAGGATCAAGATGAAAGGCGAATTCTTGCATACTAAATTCAATATATTGAATGTAAAGTTGAGATCAATAAGTTGATTATAGTCAGATGTTGAAAGGAGATTGATGGAGGATACATATCCACTATAATCTTGCGTGTTCAGAGAATACGCAATTTTGCTTCTGATTTTTGGGGAAGGAAACTTTGTTGAAAACATCCGTTGCCATATTGCTACACAAAATAGAAATGCTGAAATCAGGAATGCCAAGTTGAACCAGTGGCGCCTGTCTGTCATTTTCTTCATCTGTTCGCATTTTCCTATAAATGAAGAAAATCATGAGATATCATTGGATAACCAAGCTCTAAAAACTAGTACATATTAATTCACGATAATATAAATATGATAATATAATATATTTTAAATCTTTAGACTACTAGTGAATTCCAAAACCGAAAATTATCATTCAAATATCAAAACTAGACCGACAGAGTACTTTTATAGATATTGAACTGGCGTTTTCATAAATATTATATTTGTGTAGATGAATGGAAAAGTAGATGACAAACTCATTCGTATATGTAGCTATTGCTCCAGGATACATAAATAACTATTATCTTGATCCCTGAGAAGAAAAATACCTAATTTACTTGCGCTTCCAAAAATCAGTATGATAGAAAATAAACATTAATCTTTTGAGAATCGAGTTTTGCATTGCGATCTCAACATTTCTACTAAACGCAGAACATAAATATCGCACGGTCATCATAGAAAGATGAATGGAAGAGCAGAGTGCACATTTCTTATTCATCAAAGCTTGTAGTGGGAAGCCTATAGCTATGTTCGCTATCGAATAAAGTCTCCAAAGAGTAGTGATCGCCCATGTGATCGTTGAATATTGACGACCTCCTGGATCCTAGATATAAGGTACGAGGTTACACAGATCTTAATGAACAATTTGGCCCGAACGAACAGAAAAAACAATGCGAAAATAGAATTTGCGAAGTGTAAGCGTTACTCCGAGCCAAGAATTATTGTTCGCCGAGTCCTTCAGTTACCGGAAATGAAGGCAGCAATGTTCGCAGCAATCGTGGCTATTTGTGAAGCGTTCAGGCTTAAGGCTAACATGAAAGATAAACTGACTTAAAAATATTGAAATTATATTTAAGTGATTAGAAATTGGGAACATTTCTCAATTAATAGATATCTATGAGCAATACCCCCTTTTGAATGAATGTGTTCCATTGCACGTAATAACGAGTTATCGATGCGATTCCGATTCAATCTTCGTTTCCATTACTTTCCCTGTGTTTTCTCATTTTTAATGTTTTACAAACATTAAAAAGCGCTGAAACCTACCGTCAGATCAGTAGGTATTCATGTTTTTGAGAAACTTTTTTATTCTTACTAGAGGTTTTCTTTCAAGCGATACAACCAACCTAAGGCACTAAAAACACTTCGAGAAAGTGAAACATTGAATAGAAATGTGTTGCCGCATGGAATCTTATGGGGTTCATCTTTGCACATCATTTTATTCGGTTATATAATAATGAGAGCGTCTGATATCCTAACAGCTAGACCACAACTTTGGCTTACCTCGGTGTAGATTTGGGTTTACTTCAATGATGTTTTTGTTGTTGTTGTTAAACGTTTTTTTCTTAAATATGAGTTGATTAACATAAATTCAGTGTGAAAGGTTTGAATCGATGCGATGTATACTTTGGGAGTTATGATTTGTTTTTAATCTTCAACTTTCCTATTGTATCATTATATTGTATCACACAATTCCCCTGAAAAATAATAGGGTTCGCCACCGAACAGCAAACGATTTTTTGTCAAAATTTGGATACGATAGGACCATTCGTTTTTGAGTTATCGTGTTAACAAACATTTCGTGACAGACATTCAGACAGACAGCCAGACAGACAGACGAATTTTTTCAAATATCCTTGAAATTTATAAAAAATTCTATGGTACAAACATTGAGCATTTGGTCGAACCATTCTGTTCTGCTTGTACCCGGGCACTCAGTCCGTTCTGTTCATTCTGGCTGAAATGTTCAAGTCTGGACCCCGCTGACCTATATTATAAAATGGATAGTTAATTCGTGAATGCAGCGCGTGAATTGTTGAGACAAATTAAACAAATCAATCTGATCGTGAAACAGTACCAGCTTGTCCGCTTAGCAATGGGGCAGTTCCTCACCATACAAATCAAACCCGGGAATAGAAAAATAAATATTGAATTATTGTTATTGAAAAGATTCAAACATTGCAGAGAATTATTGAGTATAGGATTGACATAATCGAAGGTGAATTATGTAATATCATACATTCAGAAGTGAAGATTCATCAGCTATTCGAAGGGTAGGTGAAGAATTCAGTTCAATTACACGCACAGGATATCTACGCAAATTATTGGAGTAGTGAGTCATGCAATTTAGCAATCATATTCCGTCAGACGAATTCTTTTATAACATGTATTATCCACGTCATAGTGTGATTACAATGAGCTGAACAGACAGGAAATCATCCTGGACGTACTGTTTATACCAATTATTGAGTGAGTTGGTAAAAGATGACATGCAAACTGACTGAAAAAATTGGGATAGATTATACTAGTTCATTGTCTAGCTTATTCATTTCTAAATTTGTTTCCATAATGATATCAATATTCTGAATTATCTTCATTGTTTCGGTACTGCGAAAATGTTGCAAAAAACTTTAATAAATAGTTAGTGAAGTGACAAGTGCTACTCTATCTGGATTCTCTGCATATTTTTCTAAAGCTACCAAATGAACCAATATTATGAATCCTAGTCATTTGTCACTAATGCACCAAAGCATTACAATTTCACTTCTCACATTGTTTTTACGCTAAATAACAATAAACAGCAATCATTACAGGTTTTTGATTCTATCATTGTCGATGATGATATTGACGACTCGTCAATAAGGGATGCGTTTGGTCTTACAAGACTATAGACTGAAATTTTTCTTAGAAACATCAAAATTAATCTTCGTACAAACTGACGTTCAAAATATGTTTTCAGGAACAGTTAACGCGGAAGCAGTTTTACAGTCACTATTATCAAAAATCTTTAGATCTTGCAAAACATATTTCAATGAAATTTACTACAGCTTGATATTGCTGAGGTAGAGAAAAAACATCGGAAAGCACATCAGCAGAAAGGAAATACTGCACCAGATATTTTTTGAAATTTTACATACTGTAATTACTCAAATAAATGTAAGATTTACAGACTTGCGAATATTACATTTTTTCGAATTATAAAATATATCACAATTTCCAATTTACGTGAAATTTTTCCCAGATGAATTACTGAAGAAGTTGATGAACTATGAAAATCTTTACACTGTGAATACACCAGAACATTATAAATCAGAAATAATCATCCTTATTCACTAGAAATACTGTTGATGTATAGAGGACCTTTCAGGAACCAAATAGCCATCATGAGAGTAAACTAAATTAGGTATCAAAATGTGCCTGTTTAAATACAAGGGGCTACTCTCAGCTGGAGATAAATCGCAATTTAATTATTTGCTTTTTTGTTTACACATTTCCATCCCTTCTAAGTTACCTAGATATTTGTCCGTGTTTTAAAAGTGATAAACTTCCTTGAGAAATGTGATGAACTTGTATTCAAAATGAGTTCGGCTAATGATGAGTTTTCACAATTATTCTTCTTTATATGGAGAAAATGTTCTTTATACCGAGTTGAAATGTTAAAATTTTGAAAACAAATTATGGAATTTATTAGTTACTGGAGGTGAATTTTCTAATTTTATAGAAATAGTGATGACTTCAATTTGGTTGCGCTCCAATTTCCTCTTCTGTTTAGGAATTAAATTATTGATCAAAGATTTGACATAACCATTGTCCAACGCTATTTGCCAGAATTTCTCAATTTCGTTGTTATACTGGCTCTGAGAGACGTTTAATAATCCGAAAAACAAGACTATTGAGTGGAGCTATTCTATAATCAAATGGTGTCACTGGAATCGCCGGACTAGATATATCTGTTTGAGTTGGTTTTCTATAATATATGTCAAATTCCAACTGATATCATCTTTTATAATGTTTACATCAAGGAAAGGGAGCTGCTTATCTGTTTCTATTCTATTCTATGAATCTAATTGACTATTAATCTTGTTCAAAAAGCAATGTAAGTCAAAATCTTCTTTTATAATCGCGAAAATATCATCGACATATCTATATCAAACTTTTGGAAACTGTTTTGATTTTGATTTCAAGGAGTTTTCAAGTCCGCTTAAAAAATATAGACCTCGAAATTGTATTGCCAATGGCACATCCGCTTGTTTGTTAATAGTAGTTCTTGTTGAAAGTGAAATAATTTTACTCCAGACATAAATACGTAAGGAACTCTCTATGAGGTTGAGAAGGAGGTGCGGGTCACTGGAGAATGTCCGCAGGGAGGTGTACTGTCACTTCTGCTGATGAACGAACTTCTGATACTCCTTGAGAGCAAAAGATTCTGCGTAATCGGATATGCGTATGACATCGTCATTATAGTACAAGGGAAGTTTGGGAGCACAACAGCATCTCTGATGCAGCACGCACTGAATACCGTGAAAAAATATTGCAACCAGGCAGGACTCGAAGTGAATCCTCCGAAAATGACCATTGTACCTTTCACAAAGAGGAAGGACATTGGAAACATTCAAGACTTAGTTTTGCATGGATAAAATATACAGATGACGGACACGTTAAAGTACCTTGGGGTGAGACTAGATAAAGGGCTGACCTTTGGGAAGCATTTGTAGAAAGACACTAACGAAGCAATGATGGACCTGTCGTCGTACAGTCGAGAGAACCTGGTGATTCACTTCACGGATGGTACACTGAGTGTACACAACCATAGTGAGATCTATTGTAACATACGCCGCAATTGTGTGGTGGCCAAAACCAAAAACTAAAACATGTCATTCACTGGACAGAGTTCAGAGGCTTGCATACAGGTGCAATGTCAAATACCCCAACGGCTGGGATGGAGAAGCTGTTGAGGTTGGAGCCAGTGCACCTCACCGTTCAGGCAGAGGCCATGAGAGGGGCGTATTGCTTCGATCTCATCGGCTAAGGAAAGACTGACCAAAGAGGCCGAAGCATTCTCGGATTGCTTGGATCACCTGGACCATTGGGGATGAGATCCGACAGGATCAAGGTTCACAGCACTTCCGGGTCTTCCATGATGCAAACCTTGAATGGGCGGTAGAACGCTGAGGGCAGTCCTCATATGATACCAGGGGATTCCATATGGCTTACCAAATGCACCAAGTTAGAAAAAAGTACGGGTGCTGTAATAGTCGAGGAAATGGACCAAGTGGAAAGAAATTCTTCGAACCTAGGGTATTTTGCGACAGAATTCCAAGCGAAAAAAGTTGCAATCAAAACATGTGCTCGAATTATGAGGAAGAGAGTCTATGAGAATAAACAAACCACAATCATAGTACTGAGCAACCTGACAGTTCTTAAGGCACTGAAGTCATACACAATCACCTCACAATGTGTACTGAATTGTGTTGAAGAACTATCGGCTCCAGTAATGAACCCCAATAGAGTAACACACGTGTATGAGTCTGAGGAAACCAAACAAGAAGGGACATAAACTGCCGTCGCACTCGCTGAAGCGGGGGTGGGAAAACCACTAATCGAACCAGAGCCAATCTGTGGCATTTCTCATGCCACAACGAAATATGTAATCCAAAAATGATTCGAGATAGAGCATCGTGCTTACTTGGGGGAATTGCCCCGTATGTCGCACTCCAAACGACTGATGGGAGATCTCCAGCAGCAGCGGATTAAAAATCTGCTGACGTTCAGCAGACAAGAAATACGGAATCTTGTTGCATTCCTGACCGGACACGCTCCATGCAATAAACACCTCTACACGATGGGTCTGGTAGATCAGCCCACTTGCAGGGGTTGCGGCATGGAAGGTGAGACACCTATGCATGTGCTGTGTCAGTGCACGGCATACGCGGTTGGTCGCCGGATATACTTCGGAGACGATAAGACTACACCCGAGGAATTCGGAAGTATCCTCTATATCAGGCTACTGAAATTCATAGAATACACCGGACTGATGAGGAGGTAGCATCATGTGAGGGCACAATAGGACTATAATGACCGCAGTGCAGAGGAGCTCTCCTTAGGAGGTAGAATCAACCTCACGGAGGAGGGGTTCTAGTCGGTAGAAATCCGGCACACCAGGGGGCATGGACACCCGAGGCGTGTATGCACGATTTCCCCTCCTCTACTGAAAAAAAGGATCTGGTATTTCATGTAGTTTGTGTTGGGATATTGATATTTGAAAGACATTTTTTCATAACTTTTATTAAGGATTGGGGTATTTGTATATGGTAAAACAACATCAAATGAAATGAGGGTATCACCTGGTTCAAATTTGAAACCTTTCAATTTTACAATTAGTTAAACAGGATTCTCCACAGACAAATTGGTGCAGCTTGAATATTGCAAAGTCCTCAACTATCCATTTCGCTATATCTTACGTAAGCAATACAGTTTGGAGAGATTACTATTCAAAAGTCTACGTTTGTATCAAAAATCATCGAAGATTACAGCTGTACATCACGATTTCCATAATTTGAGATACAATCTCAGACTTCCGAATCCTAATCTTCCTAAAATGTATTGCTCACCTAAGATTCAAAACCAGCTTATTCCATAAGACTAATCATTACAAACATCGATTGTCTCATGTGTAGCAAAGTATTTAAAGCCGCCCCAAGTTTGTCTGTGAAAAATTTTTTGGAACTAATTGCAAATTCGAAAGGTTCCAAACTTCAATCTATGAGTGATACCTTTGTTTCACTATATGTTCCACCATTTACAAATACCCCAGTCCCTGGATGAATGAGCATTGTGAAAAAATGGCTTTCAAACTGCACATAATACGTGATCCTTACGTCTTTATGTATGAAGCAAATTTGTGTCACTTTTGACAAAAACTACTATAAAAAAACAAGCAGATGCAATTGACAATCCACTTTTTAGGCCACTATTTTTCTGAGCGGACTGGAAACTTCTTCAAAATCAAAATTTAATCAGTTTCCTGATGTTTGGTATAGATATGTCGATGATATTTTCGTGATTAGAAGTAAAGATTTTGATTTACGTTGCTTTTTGAACAGGCTCAATAGCCAATTTGATTCACTGAAATTCTAGAAAAAGAAGCAGATACGCAGTTTCTTTTCCTTGATATTCATTATAAAATATGGTAATCACTTGAAATTCTACATTTACAAAAAACCCACTCAACCAAATAGGTATGCTCCTGCGGATTCGATTACACATTTCAATCATAAAATAGCACAGCTTCATAGTTTTTCATAGATTATTTATTGAACGTCGCTTTGAGCCAGCAAAACAACGAAGTTGAGGAATTCCAGCAAAATGCGTTGGACAATGGTTATGTTAAAGCTTTAATTTCTAAGTAAGAGGAAATAGAACGGAGCCAACAAACCAAATTGGAGTCACTACCTTCAAATAAGTTGATAAAATTCAAAAGTTGCATTCCGTCCTCCAGTTATTACTAATTTCATCATTTGTTCCCAGAATTTGTGAAACAACCCAATTATCGATGTGAGAACAAGCTAACACACAGTTTGGGCAGCACCTTTGATAAAGTTTCCGGCTTCGACAAATCCGGGATTCACGTAATCGATTGTGACTCATTTTCAAAATTGTATGTGGGTCAAACTAGAAGGAACATTGTAGCTCGGTATTATGAACATTTTGCTCATATAAAGAGAAATAATGATGAAAAATCAGCGATAGCCGAACACATTTCAAATAAAGGTCCCGACATTTGTCGAGGAAGTTTATGAGTTAAAACACAGTACGGACAAATATCTAGGTGATTTAGAAGAGATGAAAAGGTATAACCAAAAAGCAGTTTATTAAATTCCGATTTATCTCCAGCTAAATGTAATCTCTTGTTTGCTCCTAGATTACCAGAAAAATTGGAGAATTCCACCATTGTATACGAAGCTGTAGGCTCAATATTTGTTATGTTATGATAAGATGTTACTGTTTGGTTTCGAATGAAGTTTATTTTTACGTTCATTTTATTAGCGGATACTGCCTTGAAATGAGTAGTTACAAAATCATAGTATTTACTAGGCCTACCCCGGCTGACTCGACCTACTAACCGTCCCAGTGACAGTTACGGCAACCGGGTGGTCTACCATCTGCAATACATTGCCGTGTGTTGACAGTTGCATGCTTTTCTCCAACTTTCAGTGACTCATCCTAGTCGAACGATATAACTTTTTTGATTATTAGAGCTTTTAACACATCTACAATCTAGCCCTTTTCGAACGATACCTCAACCACCACTCTACCCTTTGTTGTTTTCCTTATCGAAGGGGTCCCTGATGCTATTAGTAATCATAAGATATTTCACTCGTTATGTCATATATGAATTCTCAAGCGTTTGTTGATAAGCAAATATTTCAAATTTTTCTACTTTCCCAGATTTTACACATTTGCCCAATTCCAATTTCCGTATTTTATCATATCCATTCTGGTAAGAAATCTTCTCGTTAGTCCTTACTCAAAAGTTGGTTTATCGAAAACTACTTAGAATTATCGATCTTTAATTATTTTGTAGCAATCTTACAATTAACTGATTGAGTAGAGAATCCCTTGATATATCGTATCATTCAAAACATCCGAAAAAAGATAATTCAAGATTAAAAGTACTGAAGCTCAACTATAAAACAAAATTGGGCTCAGGCCACCAGATTCCTCTTGAATCAATTAGAAATTCTGCCTATCCATAGATCACAAACCGTCTCTGTCGCGAATATTTTGTTGATCCTTGGTGCTGCTCATGCTCATTCGCATCTTGAAATGATTTACAAATCTATACTATGTGGCGTAGCTTATGATAAGCAGCTGGAATGTGAAGTTGCTCTTAGCACGGAAAATCAAGTATTTGTGGAGTGGTTTTCACAATGGACCTCACATGATTATCCCATTAGAAGGTGCTTTTGATGGTAATACGAAGTATGTATGTGAAAGACATCACAGCAATAGTTCTACCAGATATCATTTTATTAGGGATTGTGGGATAAGTTTCCCTTGAGAAAAACCAAGCTCGAGTTTTGGTTGCATCAAACTCTACTAGATTATCAGATTTTCATTTTGAAATCTTGACCTGATCGTCATCAACCGCATCGCCCTGTCTCTGTCTTGCTCCTCTAGCCTTACTGGATGATACAGGGTCAGAATGAGAAAGCGGTATGGAGTGTATGTACCATCATCTGCAAAGCTGTGAAAGGAACAGGAGGTTATTTCCAACAGATCATTGAAGTGGAGCAGGAACATAGTTGGCGCCAAGGCAGATCGTTGTGGAACAGCAGGTTCAATTGCCATTGTATCGGTCAATCGCCACATGGTCTGAACTATATAGTAAAATACAAAGTTGACGCGTCAAATACTTTGGAAATATCTGAAGCGGCAGGAACATATGTTATTGGAGATGATGGTGATTTGTTTGTATAGGGTATGTAAGTTTCCATTTCCAGCATAATAATCTGAGAAATATCTTTGGCATATTGTGTTGGGTCGTCAGATTCAAATAATACGCTCCTCCAAAGAAACTCGGAAAAAAACATGCAAATACCATCCCAGTGGGCTGAGTTGTAGTGGAAAACTATGCGTTGAGGTGTTAGACTGATCCGTGAATGGACAGGTTGTTGAGATGGATAAATGACCAGTTTTCCAATGATGCCCGGGCTTTTACTTCATAGGAATCTGGATTATTAGTGAGGTTTATTTGAATTTCGATCGATATGCGATGTTGAATTGGTGAATGCTGGATTCAGATGATATCTACTACTTAAGGATCGAACAGAAAAACATATGAAGATTTCTGAAACAACATTCCAATCACTTGCTGCTGGTAAAATTCTCATTACTGGAACGAGTATAACAATAGACAATATTCCATGCTCTAACTCAAGAATAGACATCACTTCAGTTCTTACCTCAACATAAGAAGATATCATATCGAGTGTGTGTGTGTCAAGTGATTTTGTTTTTGTGTTTGTTCAATTGAATTACACGGACATCATTTGCAGTAAATAGCTATGAAAACACCAATCCTCTATGCTCTATAGTAGCTGTAAAAGCTTATAAGTATAACTTGTGATCCTTACGAGCTGCTGGAATTTATAACACATAGTGCCTTGCAGTGGCAACAAATTGTAGGTACAGTGAATGATGGTATTAAATTCATTAAATTATATAACATCTTAGAAATATCACCTAGGGTTCTGTAGCAGCTGTGTTATCATCCTGTCATCCTGGAGAAGCAGAGTCTACTGTAAATTTTATAACAATCTTTGATAACTCTAGCAGTGAATACTTCTGGTTCAAGAAACTATAATCAGGCCGTTCAGGGACTAGACTGTCAATCACGCGCCTAACTTGATCTTATCTTTTGCTTTTCGATGTGATAACTTTCAAATTTAGACTGAATTTCAAAGCCATGATAAGTGTGTGCTTCCGTGAAATCAACTCACTTTCAAATGTAAACAATAAATAAATTCATGAAGGAGGCGAAAGCCGAAACGCGTCGAATGAAAGATGAAAATATTGTTATATATATATTGTTAAGAAACTCTATACTGATTTTTGATTAATTAATTATGATGAATTATATTTGTATAAAATTTTCTATTATTATTCCGGATAGCTTTTTATTTTGTTTCTAATTTTTAATTTGATTTGATTTTCTGATTTGAATGATTTGGATGAATTGATATTATTATATTATATGGAATTAAATACAATACTTTGTTTGAATGTTAATAGTTTTATATTTCAATACTAATGACCTGTATTTATGTTTACAAAATTTTTCAAGTTAACCTTATGTTTCTATGTTGACAATAGTTCTTTGTAATTTAAAATTATCTATGTTTCTGTTATAACCTCAAAACTACTCAAATTAATACATGTTTACAAATGACAATCTCACATTCAGAGACGACAATACAATGATTGAATTGTAAACAGACTTACTTTTAGATATATCCAATAATTTTAGAAACAAATGTTGGCAATGTTGTGTTGATTTTATATTTCTTCTTATTTATTCGATTATGCACTTTAAAACAATACTCTGCTATTACACGTACACAGGTAAACACGTTGATCTTCTTTATAATTCAGGAACAGGCTGATTATTTGTGGTTAATTGTTTTATTCTTTTAAGATATAAAACTTCATTTATAATAAACTGGAACTGTTATCGAAGATTAAATATCCTACGATGCCACTTAATAACTTTGGTTATTTTAACCTTAAACGTTGATATGAAGACTCATGAGGACTATTTGCTTCGTAGGAATTATTAATTTGCTTCGATTATATTGAACTTGTCGAAGCTACAGAGACTGTTTCAGTTCTCCGATGTTACCAAAAACTGAAGTTATAGAAATCAAATTGAGCTGCTGGAGACACATTCAGTCTCAGATGTAAATGCAAACTGACTAGCTACCTTTCATTTTTCCTTTTATAGGACCCACAAAAGGACACCAGATCATTCTTTAATTAACCAATCAGGTACTTCTTTCCAATATCTAGCAAGCTATTCCCATTGTTGAAACTGACAGAACTTTCTAATTGTTATGCTTTGAAATATCTAAATATGTATCGACCAATGAGCATTGGATGTAAAATCTTTTTAAAAGAATGTTTTTAGAAAAATTTCTGAACTAATAAGGAATTTTTTAACTGAACTAAAAAACTCGTTTTTCTCAACATTATTCATATACTTATTTTAGTAAACAACAGAAACGTCTAATATTTCTGTAACTTTTTTGAATAATTATTTTGTATCAAAACTTTTATTTTCAACCAGTCTTTGTTGGAATAGAGGTCGACTATGGCTCATTTGATGGAAATTTTTATTCTCTATTCAACGGCTTAGAAATTTAATTATATGAAAGAATAACTACTTCGTTTTTATACCACTTTTATTAATAATAACGTGAAAACGTAACTATAGTTTCTTATGAAGAAATCAATGAAACAGTTCAAGTATAGATAGAGTAGAATAAAGTAGGGTTGAGATTAAGGGATCAACGGAAATTCCAAAAACAGGTAGATCATAGGAAAGTACAATATTACATAGTAAACATAGCAACAATTTGTGAATTAGTGTGATTATAATTTAATATTCTAAGAATTATTCAAAGAGAGGTTTGAAAGACAGTACAGTTTTACATAGTAAGCAAGGTAACAGTTTGTGAATTCACGTTAGTTAATAAAATAAACTTCAATATGTACAGGAATCCCACTTGTACAGACATCGCTATTCCGAACTCATCGTTTAGTCCTCGTAGCCATAAATTAGCAGCATATCACTCAATGATCCATTGAGCATTTTCAATATCATTGTCAATAGAACACCTCACTATTGAGTTGAACACGATCAAACGAATAGTTATCAATAATGGTTTTCCGGTAGATCAAATAATTAAACTAATAAATCGCAAAAAACAACAATTAACTTCCTATAAAATTTATTCGCATATAGAACACATGGATGTTACCACCAAATTCATCTCTTTGACATATTTCGTTACAGTAAGCGAACATATTGCTAACATTTCATCACGTCATAATTTTAAAATCAGCTTCAAACCTCAAAATAAATTTTGCCATCTTATATACAACGCCGCAGACATAACCGATAAATATAAAGAACCTGGAGTTTATAAGATGATGTGCCCAGACTGATGATTTTCATATAGGTAGAAATTGTCGTAATTTCAAATTAAAATACGAAGAACATTTTCGCTCGTATAGACTCAACAAAACGGACTCAACCTTTGCTAATCATTTTTTACAAACTGGTCATAATTTTCCTAATTTAGATAGCCTAATCATTTTACATGACCAAACCAGAGGTTTTAAATTCAGTACATTAGAATCAATAGAGTTTCATAAAGGTATCAAAAATTCTGATAAAAATATCCTCAATGATCAGTTAGACCTATATCAGAGTGATCTTTTCATGTGTCTTTCAAACCGCTCTTAAAATAATTCTTAGAATATTAAATTATAATCACACTAATTCACAAATTGTTACCTTGTTCACTATGTAATACTGTACTGTCTTTCAAACCACTCTTTAAATGATTCTTAGAATTATGACGAGTACCTTGCGACTTTTCGGTAAACTGCTTATTTCAAATCCTCGGGCGCCAGATTTTTCTGAAGGTTTACTCCTTTTAGAAGACTTCTGCTAGGGTCTTCTCCACAAAGCTTGTCACTATGCTATCTATAGATAGCCTTGTCGCTAGGGTAGCTAAAGTGAAGTGAAACCAAGGCCCATTGGGCATAAAACAGTATCATAATTGTAGGCTTTAATTACAATCGATACCTGGTTAAAACTTAGCTCGTTTGAAGATAGAGCAGAAATAATTCAATAAAACAGGGAATTTCAAATATTAAAATATATAATTATTATAACAAGTACACTTTCAGAATAATCAATATAAATGCAATTGAACGGTATTATTCACAAAAATTATTCACCCAGACGGAAAATGTAATGAAGCTCAAGCATTATATGAAAACTGTTCCAACATATCTACTTCACGATATGTTCGGTATTTAAATTCAATCCAACAGTACGGAATCGGTTGATAAATGATTCACAATTGTCATTTGCGGAAAATACAAATCACAGGTCCTAGAGTAATAAGCGGTGTACGGTAGATCATTAAATAGCAATAATACGTGAAATGTTCAAAACACAGTACGATATATTAAACGGTTATGAAATTCGGTCGGTTCGGAAAATATTGTCTTGCACTAGTTTTCCGCTCGTACCATATCAGATTTCACGATATTTTCGGTTAATTACTCTAATTGACTTTATTCTGTCATAACACCCACCCTGATATTAGCTATCAACGGGGTTCCCGTTAATTGTATGACAGTGTTAGATTTCGTACATTTTACAGATTCAGAATCTGAACAATTAGGGCTTATACTTCCGGTAGATCACAGCGTGCACAAACCCTAACTATCGTATCTGCAATAACCCCTACATCCACGGCCGAAGACTTCTCATACGAATAGGGGATTATTACGATTCTCAATCACACAACCACCCCAACTTCTACTTCCGTTAGATCACAGCGTGCACAAGTCGTTGGCGGTTTGGTCGTCTAGGATATACTTATACTTCCGGTAGATCACAGCGTGCACAAATATACCCAAATACGCCCCTGTCGTTCAAACATACACACTCTGTACACACCATACAATTACTTGGATATTTCAATTCAAATGCGAATTCAAATGGTGCCAGGTCCGACCTATGACGGGATAAACTCAAATATAACAATTTAAATTACCGAAAGCAACGGATCTCAAATATCATACAAACGGTTACCAATCACAATAATAATCATAAACTACGGAAATCAATATATCGTAATGCTCAAAAATATAAATTATCTAGCTATCATTTACCTTATATAACTATTCACTTAAACGGAACACTATTGTTAATTCACAGTTTAAATCTGACTGGAACTCGGATAATTAATTCACTCTGATTCCTATGTTAATCTCACTTCAACGGTAGGTACTATTTGAAAATCGAAATCACCAAAGAGCAACTGTACTGATTGAAAATCAAAATCACTAAAGAGGGCACAAAAGAGAGAGTCACAAAAGAGAACGATCTTTCATCAGTCACTGCTTTTATATGTTTTCCGAGGTTCTGGTCAAGTCCACTCCCCCAATTCCGTATTTTGTGACGAGGGTATTTTACTTATGTCCCGAACAATGCTTAAAAGTGACGCTACTTTTTTTATCTAAAATTCGCGCACATGATGCTCCAGTAGTTCCTCCCGGCACAATAAACAAGTGTTATCGGAGTTTTTTGATTGTTCGCCCTTTTTATACATAAGGCTGTTCAAAGTTTGATGCGTTAACTTGCCAGACCCCTGTTTTTGCAACATATTTTATCGGAATGAATGCAATTTTTTCCTTCGTCGGGAACTTCGCGGAATAGCAATATCTTACTTGGAACATAAAATGAAAATTCTTCTGCAGAATGGAAAACTGCACTTCTTCTTCGGAACGGGAAACTGAAACTGCTTCTTCAAAACGGAATACTCAAAACATCTTCTTCGGAACGGAAACACAAAAACTTATTTTCCAAAACGGAGAAAAAAGTGACAATCACGGAAAATACATTCGGATCTCACGCATATCTATTGAAATAATGAACTGTTCAATCTGAGATTACATATAATATCCGTATTTACTGCCTGATCTAAATTAAATGTTATTTCATAATTTTAAGCTTCGTTACAGAATATTAAATTATAATCACACTGATTCACAAATTGTTGCTATGTTTACTATGTAATACTGTACTTTCCTAGGATCTACCTGTTTTTGGAATTTCCGTTGATCGCTTAATCTCAACCCTACTTTACTCTACTCTATTTATACTTGAACTGTTTCATCGGTTTCTTCTATATTTTCTTATTGTTTGATAATGGCACTCCGGTGTTGAAACTATAGTTACGTTTTCACGTTATTATTAATAAAAGTTGTATAAAAACAAAATAGTTATTCTTCCATATAATCAAATGATAAATTACCATAGAGTATCATCTTCCACCATCGATTTTTTAGAAATTCAAATTTGCTCAATAGCTTTTGAGAAATGTAAGTCTAAAATCTGTTCGATTTTAAGTGTAACCATGTACTAACTCTTCCGTGGTATGAGGTAATTCTCAGCCACACCAATTTTATTTTTGATGAAGCACAGTTTTAGTGTACAAATTTCACCCTAGATACCAATCTCTGAGCGGAGTAGCTACCCCCCTTAAAAACATTTGGAGCGAATTCAAAATTCTATGAATCATTGAATAGACAAAAGAAATCCCTATCAAATGAGCTATCAGTCGACTCATGTTAAGAGGGTAGCTACCCCGCACAGGGGTTAGAATCTGGGATAACATTTTTTTTAACAGGAGTATCCCTCATCAAAAATAAAAATCAAGGAATCTCTCAAATATTCTACAATACAGGTTTTAGTAGGGGAGGCACTTGAAATCGCACAGATTTTAGACTTACTTCACACAAAAACTGATTGATTTCACCAAACTGCTCTATAGAAAAGAAATTTCCTATAAAATAAGCTATCACTTGAGCCTTGTTGCATTTTGAAGGGGATAGCTACCTCGCGCGGGGGGTGATTTTGGAATGAAATATTTGAATCAAAAACATTCATTTAAGACATTTAAATCGACCTATTCCACGATATTTTCAAACATTTGATCTCAAAAAAGTTAGTATGGAAGAAACACTCCAAACTTGCATTGTATAAATCAAATGAAACAAACTTATCACTTACAGAAATTGATACATCAGACATGCTTGGACTGTCAGGTATATATTCCGAACTACTGTCACTAAACGAAATAATCTATGAAGTTTGATTTTAAGTTCAAATTGTACATACGTACTTTTTTAGAAATTGAATTATTTTCTGACATACTCGTTTCAGCATTATTTGTCACTGAGTTATACGAACTCGAAATGTCGTTTAGTATTGACTGATCTTGTTCCGTATTAATTATATATTCATTAACAACCTCTACCCTTCCTTCTGGGCGGAATCTATTACAAAACCACTGTTGTTAACTCGTTGCAAGCCACTTTTATACTGAAAGAAGTGTAGGTTAGAGTTTCACTACATTGTTCTTATGTGTATTTACTTACAAATTGATTTGAGAATTGGAGATTTGTTACCTCACTCGTTCTACACCATTAATGCTAAATAACTATTTAACTATCAAATGAGAAAATATTTATGACAATTTCTATTTCACTATCGGTACGCTTTTAATAATAAAGTAAATGACAATTCACACCAGTATGTGCTTTCTGTTAAGAACGTTTCTGAAGAAGCGAAAACCAGTACAGTGTTGAACGATTCATGGGCCTCTTATCATCGTTGGAATAAATATAAAATATACGATAATATACGCTCTCAGATGCAGCCCACCAGTTGTAACGGCGCACGGCTGAATTAAAGAATGCAAAATCACACAAATTACGAATATGTGGGGCCCTCATGAAATTTTGTCTGGTACAGTGTTGCGACGAAACACATGATTTAGAATGGCAGGGCGATATGGAGCCCATATACGGACCTCATATAGCAGCCGGGTCTCATATCATCTGCAAATAGTCAATGTATGGGTTTCGTATGTATAGCAGGATATATATATATATACATATATATATATATATATATATATATATATATATATATATATATATATATATATATATATATATATATATATATATATATATATATATATATATATATATATATATATATATATATTTCTTCTTAGGTTCTCGCGGACGTAATGTGTAGAACTGGATTCTCGGGTATTGATCCGCGTTGTGTGGTTTCGGTCCTCAAAAGGACCAATTTCACGACGTTTCGGCAAAGTCGCATTTGCCATCTTCAGGTGATTCGACCGTAGAGTCTGGAAGTTCGCCTAGATTTTCCAGACTCTACGGTCGAATCACCTGAAGATGGCAAATGCGACTTTGCCGAAACGTCGTGAAATTGGTCCTTTTGAGGACCGAAACCACACAACGCGGATCAAGAGAATCCAGTTCTACATATATATATATATATATATATATGTATATATATATATATATATACAGGGTGTCCCAATATTGCTGGGACACAGAGCTACCACGTATTCTAGAGGTCAAAATAAGTCGATTGAGCCCAATTTACCTGTATACCAAAATGTACCGTTTGTCCGTGAGAAGAGTTCAAAGTTTACTAAAAAAAATACATTTTTGTATGTTGTTCCGAAGTGCTTTATACAAATTTAATGAAATTTGGTAAATGTGTATTCTAGATGATTAGCTTACTTTTAGTAATCAAAAAAACCCAAAGAAAATTGTAGAGGGGTTGGAACCACCCTCACCCCTTGGCATTTTTTCCCCCATTTTTGTAGGGGTGGGAATACGGTTTTAAGACTTTTTTATCTGGAAGGCCTACTCATTATCTTCATTTTCTTACTCTTGTAAAAACTTCGTATTTTGCGTAGTTTTCAAGAAAAAAAATGTTTTCGCAAACACTGATAACCGATTTTCGGGTATAGGTTTAATAAAATTGTAATACAAAATTTAGTTGGCCGCGGACACAAAGACAAAACCAAATGTTATGATTTTGACAGGAAACATAGTTTATTGTTAACAGTAAATGTGTCAGTTATTTGTTCTCTTTTGCTTGTTTTTTTATTATTTCTTATTGTCATCACTGTTTTTGTTTAATTGTTATTGCTGTTGTTGCTGTTCCTTTGACGTCCCACAATTATGAATTTTCCTTTTAATGAACAGACCGACATGTTATTAGTTCTTGGATATTGTCAAGGTAACTGCCGCGAAAGTGTTCGCGTGTATCAAGAGAGGTATCCAAACCGGAGAATTCCAAACCATAAAACTTTTGCCCGAATCGAAAGACGTCTTCGAGAAACGGGGAGGTTGACCCCAGTAAGAGTTAACGCTGGAAGACCTCGACAAGCTCGAACACCTATTGCGGAAGAAGCTGTTCTTCAAATGATTGATAACAATCCTAATACCAGTACTAGAAGATTGCAACGAGAAGCTGGAATTCCAAAAAGCACTGTAAGTCGAATCATTAGAGATCAATTAATTCGGCCATTTCACATCCAGCCAGTGCAAGAATTGTTGCAACCTGACTACGAATTACGTATAAGTTTTTTACAAACTATTCGGGAGCGCAGAGTAGTCGACAACGGATTCCATACTAAGATCTTGTTTACTGATTAGTCTTGTTTTACACGTCGCGGTATGACAAACCTACACAACGATCATGTTTATGCAGATGAAAATCCACATGCCATTAAAAGTAGACATTATCAACGTGAATTTAAAATTAATGTCTGGGTCGGAATTATTGGCGAATTTATAGTCGGACCGTTACGATTACCTGATCGTCTGAATGGCGATAGTTACCTCCGTTTCCTTCAACAAAATTTGCCAGAATTATTAGAAGACTTGCCTCTTAACTTTCGTAGAAATACGTTCTTCATGCATGATGGTGCACCACCTCATTTTGCACGTGCAGTAAGAGAATATCTTGGTGAACAATTTGGTGGCAGGTGGATAGGTAGGGGACAAGAAGCACCCATTCAATGGCCTCCGCGGTCTCCAGATTCAAACCCTTGTGACTTCTTCATCTGGGGAGAATTAAAAAGACAAGTGTACGAGGTTCAAATAAATAACATCGAACAACTGTGGAATAGAATTCAAAATGCTGTAAATGCGCTACGAGAAAATGACGATGTTTTAAGAAGAGTGCATTTAAATTTTTTACGTCGAATTGACCTCTGTATTAATGAAGGTGGAGGTCACATTGAACACTTGTTATAAAAATTATTGTTTGTCTTGTGTAAATGTATTGTGTAATTTGTGTCTAATAATTTTATTAAACCTATACCCGAAAATCGGTTATCAGTGTTTGCGAAAACATTTTTTTTCTTGAAAACTACGCAAAATACGGAGTTTTTACAAGAGTAAGAAAATGAAGATAATGAGTAGGCCTTCCAGATAAAAAAGTCTTGAAACCGTATTCCCACCCCTACAAAAATGGGGGAAAAAATGCCAAGGGGTGAGGGTGGTTCCAACCCCTCTACAATTTTCTTTGGGTTTTTTTGATTACTAAAAGTAAGCTAATCATCTAGAATACACATTTACCAAATTTCATTAAATTTGTATAAAGCACTTCGGAACAACATACAAAAATGTATTTTTTTTAGTAAACTTTGAACTCTTCTCACGGACAAACGGTACATTTTGGTATACAGGTAAATTGGGCTCAATCGACTTATTTTGACCTCTAGAATACGTGGTAGCTCTGTGTCCCAGCAATATTGGGACACCCTGTATATATATATATATATACTGTTTTTTTTTTACATTTAAACCTGGTCGGGGCGAGCTCCGACGACATCGCAGCAGTCGCGCCAGAAAAAACCCAAAAGGCGGTTAACCGAAGCTACTCCTCTCCCAGGTCGTTAAGTAGCTTCATGTTCCTAAATCGTGTGCTCTAAGTATTCTAATTGAACCCAGAATGACTGCCTTTTGCATCCGGTCTATCAAGATCTGCGCCGAATTCTTACAGGCCGGAATGATCTCCAAGTTTGAACGCAGCGAAGACCGAATTCCGATGATCAGAACCACTAATACCACCTTGTGGCCTGGGTATAGCGTGCGGAGCTCGCACAGGAGATCTTGATATTTTGTCCATTTTTCCTCCTTTCTCAAGAGTATGTTCCTCTCTGCCAGAGCGGAGAATTCGATGACATACATAGTCTTGATTAGTTTATCGAGGAGGACAACGACAGGCCTATTTGCTTGTATGGACCTGATGGTCGGAAACGAGTAATTCCAGAAGATCTGGCATTTTTCGTTTCCGACAACGGACTCAATATCTCCTGAGATGTAAGGCAGCACCAGCTCTTGGTGTATTCCGATGGGTGTACGCTGAAGCCGCTTTTGCCGGACATGCCGACAGAAGGTGGAAAAGCGTCTCAGGCGCCTTTCGACAGGCCCTGCAGCTGACATCGGGGACCTGCACACCCATCACATTGCGGCGATAGACCAAGGTGTTGATTACGCCATCTTGGCAAGCTGCGGTAAATTCCTCAGTCTCGGATGTAAGCCGAGTATAATGTTATATTCTTCTTCTGGGTAAAGTAAAGGCTTAATTGCGTTTCTGTGACACAATAAGTTCTTATTTGAAATATTTTACACACATACATGTTGCATACATGATAAAAGTATACTCTAAATAGTTTTACACTACTCATAGAATTTCTATCAGGGTATTGATCTGTCAATATCATATTATTTTCGTAACTTTGTGTCACATATTGCATTAATTTAATAAAATCACTGGAGCTTTGATTTTCTGATGTGAAAATGAAGGCATATCTTGTGAAATGATCAACAAGCAGATGTAGATACCTTTCTCTTGAACGTGATCCTCCAAAACTTCCGATGATATCAATAGATACAATTTCAAATGGCCGTTTCGCTGGACCCAAATATGACATTAGGCCATATTTGGATTTCCGCCTTGGTTTGTTTTTCGAACAAATTTCACATCTATCACATATTTGCTGAATTTTTGCGATAGTATTTTTGCTGTGTAGAATGGTGTTATTTTATTTGTTAACTGGGTTCTCCCAATGTGGCAATAAGCATCATGGACATCTTTTATTAGAGTTTTGCTAAGTTCTTCTGATAATACAATTTTTTTCTTCTTTTATCCTGTTTGTAGTAAATTCTATTTTCCAATATAAGTTTTCTATTTTGTAGATCCAAATTTGTATGTTGGTCATTTTTTATATTCTCTAAGTTTATTATATTTACTACTTTTGAAAAATTTTCATAAGATTCTAGAACTGGGTTTCTGCTTAAACAATCTGCATCTTGGTTTGATTTTCCTGGAATATATTTCATTTTAAAGTTGTATTGAGATAAATAATAGGTCAAATCGCCTTAATCAGTTCTAGACTTGATGTTCATATTTTCTAATCGTTTATGATCCGAGAATACTGTGAATTCTCTACCCATAAGCCAGTGCTGCCAGTATTTCACAGCTTCTTTTATTGCCAGACATTCTAGATATATTGCCTTCTTCTTTCGTTGAGCTTCAGTTAATTTTTCTGAAAAGTAAGCAACTGGCTTACTTGCTCCATTTTTATTTTCTTGTCTTAATACCGCTCCCACTCCTTTAATGCTAGCATCCGTGTAAATGCTCATTGGTAGTTCTGGGTCAAAGATATTAAGAATTGGCTCCGAACATGATAATGTTTTTATTTTATCAAATGATTGTTGACGTTTTGCCGACCATACGAATATCACATCTTTCCGTAATAAATTGTGTAGAGGGTTCAGAATAATTGCGCTGTGTGGTACAAACTCATGATGGAAATTTATTTTTTCTAAGAATTGACGTATATTTTTTCTTGTTTCTGGAATAGGTAAGTTTTTGATAGCGGTTAGATAATCTTTCAGAGGTCTGACTGTATTTTCTTCTATTATGTGACCTAGATATTCAGCACAATTATTTAGAAAAGAGCATCCCGAAAATTTTAGTCTGAAGCCTTGTTTGTATTGCCTGCAGCAAACTGGATAAATAAGATATATGTTCTGTGAATGTTTCTGAAAAAATTAATATATCATCTATGAAATTTACTGCAAAGTTGGAGAGATTGTATTTTCTCATAATGTTGCTCAATATTCTTTGAAAAATAGCTGGAGCCGTTTTTAATCTAAATGGTAGACATGTCCATTGAAAGTGGCTTTCTTGTGTAACAAACGCAGTTTTGTATCTGTCTTCAAATTTCAGAAGAATTGATCAAAATGCTGAATTGATATCAAAAGTAGAAGAATACTTACAGTTTACAGTTTTTACCATCAAATCCTCAATCAACGGAAAGGGTTGTGACTGAAAGACCACTATTCTGTTCAGTTCTCGGAAGTCTATACATAATCTTGTCTTTTTATCCTCTCCTTTTTCATATGGCAGAGTTACCGGAGCAGCAAAAGGGCTATAAGCTTTTCCGATTAAATTCTTCTTTGATAGTTTTGTTACTTGGTTTTCTATTCCTTGTCTATCCACCGTTGTGCATTTGTATGGACGTTTGTAACAGTATTCCTCCAGCATTAATTAAGGCAATGTGCGCTTCACAGTCTCTCGTACAGTGCCAACATCATATTTATTGTTCGCAGAAACTGATTTGTATTTTTCCAGCAATTTGTCAATTTGTGATTTTTGATGTAAGTCTAGATGGTTTATAAATATCTCAAATCCCTCCGAATCTATATGTTCATTGAAATTTATTTCGTATTCATTTATGTGTTTAATTTCTTGTTTTAATACCTCAGATTGTCTTGGAAAATCCCCTTCATTCTCATCACCTAGTACAGCAGGAATATTTACATTGATAGAATTTGAAGAGTCGTTTTTGTTTTTCATACCTTCTCCAATTGAGGTTTCCATCTCTCCATTTGTGGTGTTACATTGTATGATTTTTAATTCTTAATTTAAAATTCTCAATACAATCCAAACCAATTAGGAAATCATAATTAAAACTTTTATTATCTACTACAAAAACAATCTTCTCAATATTGAAAATTTTTATTTTTAATGTTACCTTACCTTCTGTTTTCTTATCACCATTAATAGTTTTCAAATTATATATATGTATATTCTTTTTATTTTCTTTTGACTGTATCTTCAATAATTTTGCATTAATCAGTGATACATTAGAACCTGAATCATGAATCCTGAAACGTTTAAAGTATCATTTAACAGTAACTTTACTCTATTAATGGTGGCACCACTAATTTTTTGGATTCTTTTCATTCAGCTCGATTTCCAATTCTGAGTTATTTACAGTTTTTTAAACTGATATTTGATTTTTTCCTTCAAACCAGCAGTTTTCCTCAGAATGGTAACGTTTCCCTTTTTTTCATTTACACAGAATTGACATGATTTTTTCTCTTCATATTGAATGTTTAAAAGGTTTTTTATTCTTCCCAATGAGATATTATAGTTTACCTATCTCATTGTAGAGATCTTATGTTTCTTGTAAAGTTTCTCTGTCAATTTTATCAGCTACATAATTAGGCAGACCAAACGCTATAAGGTCTATAAGAGTCCCAGTGTCAATTGATTTTCTTACCTCCAGTAGCAATTTTTCTTTTCTTAAAGCATACTCAAGTAATGAACCTGCTTAATATTTAAAGGCAAGAGCATATCTAATAGGTGACCATCCTTTGTTTGCGAACGTCTCGCAAAAGTGTTTCTCCCATTTGTCCCATTCTGATTCTACTGTAAGTTTCAATAGCATGCAATTGTACCAATCAACACTGGAATATTCTGAGAAGTTTTTTAAAATTTCAATTTTCTTTTTATCTTCATTGATTTGGAAACGTTCACATTCTTTGTTGAAACTCTTAATCCACTGGTAAACATTTGAGTTTTTGCCAGTGAATTTTTCAATCATAAAGTCCTTTGCAATTTTTCCTAAATTCTGGGTTTGAGATTTTTTTCTTTGTCTTCAAGCAATTTCTCTATTCATTTTTCCAATGTCTGACTTGAACTACTGGGTATACATTCAGCTTTATTTGGTTATGCCAAAATTTCTTCTAGGTAAGAATCATCAAACTGTATGTTTTGTTCTTCATCTAAATATATCTTTGACATTTTATCTGTCAAGGTTATCCATATTTTCCTTGTTTGATGTCTTTTATGTAATGATTTTGTTACCTCTGCAAAGTTTGTGGTAGTTATAATTTCTTGATGTTGATTTGCGGATTGACAGTCGACTGGTATTTCAAAAACCTGTTATGCATATGATGTTTGATTTTCCATCTTCTGATGGTTTTACAGCAAAATCTAACTTCAACTTTTCCATATTCCGTGGAATATTTACAGTAAATGTTGTTTTATAATGTTATCATCTTCTTCTGGGTAAAGTAAAGACTTGATTGCGTTCCTGTAAAACAGTAAGTTTTTATTTGAAATATTTTACACACATACTTGTTGAATACATGATAAAAGTATACTCTAAATAGTTTTACACTACTCATCTGTGAAACAGTAAGAAACAACATTTGTCTCTAATTAGGATTCACAATTATTGTAGTTTTTCACAGCCGTGTGTCAGACATGGCACAACCCCATAGATAAAAATATGTTTGTCCTTGGCATTCACAGATGTAACAGAACACATTCTTGAGAAAAGCAATCGTATAGTAAAGTATGGAGTGATTTTCTTTACATATATATATATATATATATTAGACCGTTCCTTCTTTCCCAAAGTGAACTTTTTTGAGATTTTCGGGCAGAATCGTGTTGTCTTACCAAGAAAACTATCATTCAAATTTTGAAAACAGGTGGATGGTCAAAATTCGCGTGCCACCAGTTGTTTTAGTTTCTCATTTAATTAACATGGGAAAATTGACTATAATGGTAAATTTCTGATTACAAAGGACAAAACAGCGAATACTGACTGCCTGACATAGGACATTAATTTTTGAAAATATCCAGAAAGGGGGTGTTACCCACTCCATTGTGCCATATTGGTTCTGTAATCAATGTTTTGATTTTAACGAAAAAGCAAAAATCTTCAAACTGATTCCCAGGTCAATTTTTCTAAGAGCATGCCATGACAATTCATACAATTGTGAGTGACATGTTTCCGATTTTTCTTAAATGCAGTAAGCATGCTCTAACATAAAATATATGATTTTACCCTGAATTTGGAGTTAATATCTCAAAAAATATATTTGAGACACGAATTCCAGTGAAATAGGCCTATTTTTTATGGTTTTAGTAGAACAATATATCTTTGATGGCCGAAAACTTGATGTAAAATTCAACCATGGTATTGAATGCAAGCATTTTTTGCCCTATAGACGGTGATGAATGAGCGGGAGATTTGAAAAATTGCAAAATTTTGCTAAATCTATATCAATAAAACACCTTGGATTTCGCTGTAGAAGATGGACTTTATTGTTGTATGGCGATATGTAGAATGTGACTTTCTTCAATTTTCCATCCACTTCAGGCCAAACGTGTGCTAATAATCTGTGGTATGACAATCGTAAAATGTATGGGAATCGGTATATTGAAAAGGAAAAACTGAACGTTACATGAAACTATTTTATTATTCAATTTATTACAAAATGAAAAAGAAATTAATTTTCGGAAGTGAATTTTCATCTTCCAATTACGAAAAGAAAAAAATAATAAATAGAAATGTTATGCGAAATCAACAGGTAATCACTCTAATCTCATTCTCTTAGTTAGATTTTTTTTAGTGGCGTCGTTGTAAGTCTGCTTATATTCAGTGACAAGTTGTGAAAGATATTGCTTTTGATCTTCATTTTTTGTTTGTAAACTTATATATTCTTGTGTTAGTTTTACTGCTCGTTCTGAAAGATCATTAACTACCAGCATATTCTCAAATATATACAATCCTTTCACATAAGTAGCATTATTTTGCCAAGTATTGACATCACTCTTCAAAAATTCTTTATCTATTCCAAATCTATCGAACAATTTGAGCGAACTTATATTAATGAAATGATCAATCTCCTGGTTCTCTAAATTTTGAATACAATCCGTGGAATGTCTTTTCGGTGTGTCAAACTCAGGATCAACTTTCTTTGATAAAGCAATCACCATCCTAGCCTTCATATCCAAAGATATTTTGTCATTAAAAAATGATATTGCACATGTTTCTGGATTCAAGTACCATAAATGAAAGAAAACTATCCTGTTAATTCTTCATGTTCTTGGAATTCGAAAGTAGTGCTTTTTTCTTTTGCAGCATCGTTCGCAGCAATGTCGAATACTTTTAGTAAATGTTTCGAAAAATTCTCTTCGTTAACTTTATTATTTGATTGTCCAGCGCGTTTCTGTACATTTCTATAATGCTCGTACAAATTTTTCAATTTTGTTACGCAATTTTTATGGAATACTGATGGAACCTTAGCTCTTTCCCGTATTTCTTTTACTTCTGTGGATACCGTGCGTAAGCTAACGTCGAGCGGAAGTTTGTGAATTCTTGTTTTATAGAATAATACTCGAAGCTAGTGATGGGATAATTCGAATTAAAAATAATCGGTTCTAGTTACTACTCGTAATTCGTTGTTCAGAATTCAGACATTCAGAATTCACGAGTCGGATCAGGTTATAATCGGTACCTAAATCGGTTTGTTTGGATGAATGATGAATTATGAACTGACAGTTTCACTAGTCTCAGCGCATGGCCTATGCTTTGCAATTTTATTTATGACATGATGACATACCTACACCTAGTGTTAACTGGCAAGGTCCGGATTAAGATGTTTTGATAAACTAAATTTGAAAAACTTAGAAGAGAACAATTTCACAAGCTAAAAGTTTTAGTGAAAACAATTCAATTGAAGAAAATGAAATTAAATTGTTAAACGAACAATTCTTAATTCGCTCGCCGATTCTTAATTCGTATTAACAGAA
This sequence comes from Endomychus coccineus, assembly GCA_958510875.1. NCBI lineage: Eukaryota > Metazoa > Arthropoda > Insecta > Coleoptera > Endomychidae > Endomychus > Endomychus coccineus. The sequence continues at coordinate 186,578,089 of OY294067.1, read as the reverse complement.
TACTTCGAATTGAAAATAATTCGAATTATCATCCGATTATTCAAATAATCGAATCGCTTTAATCCGATTATTGAAATAATCCGATTATGCCCATCACTACTCGAAGCACTGATAGATTGCTTGGTAATTTAACGCCTTCAAAATTGGGGGATACATCACCAATCAGAAAGTAGTGTTTACGCAAATTCGGTGGACTATACATTGTTAACAAATCCGTGTTTTTCTGCGAACAAAAATTATATCTATTATTTTTTATTTTGGCATATCGAAGTTTCCATCTTTATTAATAAAGATAATTATTGGAATTGAAAAAAAATATTATGGTAATTGACAAGTTAATGTTGACGAAGATTCCAAAATTTAAACAAATAAAATATTTTACACAGAAAACATGTTTTATCATGCAATTTATATTTTCTTATATTTTCTGTATCTCCGCTTTTCACATTATATTCTTAACGTAGATCGCAGAAAAAGATATAAATGAATCCGATTGTTACTTGTGCTTTGAACAATAAAAATTTCCTTTATATGTTTTGCAAATAAAAGGTTTAAATGATGAAACCAACACAAGAGAAAAATTTCCTCTCCCAGAGTCTAAATTTGTATTTTCTTGTTCATAATTCATGATTTCTCGAATACCGCTATGAAACAGAAACTTACCTGCTTGATTTTTACGTCAGCTTGATGAATTTTATAACTTTGATAATTTTATACACCACTAATACTTAACTGAATGAAAAGACGCACCATCACAAAATGCATAGATAAGTCTACTTCCGGTAGTAGAGTTATCTATGACAAAATGCCAGGATCGTTGTAAATGAAATGTGTATATAAGACAACCAGAGAGTTCTACTAAAAGAGGAGACAAGTGGGATTCCACGAGTCAAGATCGTGGAATTTCTGTGTCTCTTGCACGATTTCCACCAATCCCAGTGATTTCGTAAGAGAATTAGAGGCGATATACATAGATTAGATATTATATATATATACATAACGCTTCTTGTGGTGTGCGACAAGGAGAGATAACGCACGAGATAGAACCAATGTTATATCATAGGTATAGGACTTGTCTCCTCTATTTGTAGAGCTCTTTGAAGACAACGGTGCACACGTAATAAAAATAAAGAAACAAAGATGATGCAGCATTGGGCGGGAAAATGTAAGATTTCAAATCTTAAAATTGTTTCTTTTAACAATTTTGATGTGAATGAAGGAATATTACTTAGCGATTCCAATGTCATCAAGGTTTTCAATCCACAGTGCATAATGCAGTAAAATTGGAAAATTCAAATTTTAAATTGTTTATGGAATGCGTGCATCAATTATATTTTTTGAGGTAACAACTTCAAATTCGGGGTGAAATCATGTATTTTATGGTAGAGAATGCTTACTACATTTGAGAAGAATCAGAAACATGTCGCTCACAATTGTATGAATTGACATGGGATGCTCTTAGAAAAATTGACCTGGGAATCAGATTGAAGATTTTTGCTTTTTCGTTGAAATCAAAATATTAATTACAGAACCAATATGGCACAATGGGGTGGGTTACACCCCCTTTCTGGATATTTCCAAAAATGAATGTCCTATGTCAGGCAGTCAGTATTGGCTGTTTTGTCCTTTGTAATCGGAAATTTACCATTATAGCCAATTATCCCATGTTAATTAAATGGGAAACTAAAACAACTGGTGGCACGCGAATTTTAACCATCCACCTGTTTTCAAAATTTGAATGATAGTTTTTTTGGTAAGACAACACGATTCTGCCCGAAAATCACAAAAAAGTTCACTTTGGGAAAGAAGGAACGGTCTAATATATATATATATGTAAAGAATATATATATATATATATATATATATATATATATATATATATATATATATATATATATATATATATATATATATATATATATATATATGCCGTGCCAGTCCTGCTCCACTCTTTTGGAGCGATGAAATGGACGGTCGATGAGCTGCATAGACTTGACAAAGACCCCCGGAAAATGATGCATATTCATCACAGTTTGCATCCTAGGTCGTCCGTTTCCCGCAAGTTAAATTTAAAGTTCTTAGAAGTCGGAACCCCTCCTGTGCCTTACTAAAAGTCACGAATTGGCTAAAGTGGGGCGTTTATCGTTGAGACAGCACAAGAAGCTGCGGAAGAACTTGGTAAATGTCGCGAAGCAAGATCTTATGTTCAAGCGGCATGTTGACCAGCCGATACACGGTGTTTCCTATCGAAACGTCGAACCGCCTGGCTTTTCAACCAGGTTGACCTCCGGCTACCTAAGGTCAGCCGGGCTCACATCCGAGACTGAGGGATATCCGCAGCTTGCCAAGATGTCGTAATTAACACCTTGGTATATTGCCGCAACGTGATGGGTGTACAGATACTTGGTGTCAGCTGCAGGGCTTAGTTGCTGTTTGTTACGGCCTTGTCCTTTGTGATGTGGTTGGAAAAGGAAAGCTATATCATAGCTATTCTCTTTTATCATTTTTATATTTCCAGTGTAAATATGAGTTGCGAAAATGTGGTAGTATAATTGTCTGCAGTTCATAATGTCAGTTAGAGGGAATAGTTTTCTCGACGGGTACGTGTTTTTTTTCATTATATATACCTTTAATAATACGTTTTTGTAAAATATTCAGTTCTTCAATGTCTGTTTTATACATTGCTCCCAATCTGATAATCCCATATCTCAGGTGTAATCTAATTAAGGCATTATAGAGAATCATCAAATGTTCTATGTTCAGCATTGGTTTAAAATATTTAAAGTGATATATGAAACATCTGATTTTTTGTGACCTCAATTTGTTTCGTTCATTTTAAATGTTGGTCTATAAAAATACCCCGGTACTTTTCACATGTAGTAGATTTAATTTGGAATAATGAGTAATTTTTTTTTAAATCCAATTTATTGAAGGGCAATCCATTTTCATACGGAGCGAAAGCAATGTATGTTGTTTTTTCTAGACTCATGGTTAAGTAGTTGTTGTCAAACCAATCTTTGAAAATGGCAAAGTCAGCCTCTACAAGGTTCTATAGATTATGCCAGCTGTCACTTTCATAGCTGTATCATCTGCAAAAGTTATTATCTTGCCCCTTGTTTCTATCATGAAGATATTATTCATATAGATTATAAATAATAACGAACCCAGTATAGTACCTTAAGGTACTCCAAATACTAATATACTTTGTTCACTGTAGGAATCTTCTATTTTTACAAATTGTTTCTGGTCGTTCAGGTAATTTTTGATTAGTTCTAAGGGTTTACTCTGAACTCCGATATTATAGAGCTTAATTTTTCATGTTAGATGGTATCGAATGTCTTAGCCAAGTCTAGGAACAAACACAGTGAAGGTTTGCTATTGTCTAATGCTTTATATATGTTTTCCGTTGAGTCCGAAATGGCGTGTTCCTATGATTTACCCGTCTGGAAACCATATTGGAAGGGCGATAGTATGTTATATTTCATTATGAAACTCATCAACCTGCTTTTCAAGAGTTTTTCAAAAATATTCGTGGAATTCGTTAGCAGTCATCTACGTCGGTAGCTTTGAGGTAATGTTTTGTCGCCATTTTTATGTATTGGGATAACTATTGATGTATTAAAATCAGAAGGGCATACTCCTGAAATAAGTATTTTGTTGAGAATTATAGTAAGGGGATACCATCTAAACCTATAGCTTTTTTCTTTCTTAGATTCAGTATTATATTTTTCACTTCAGATGGGCATGTTGGCATTAAGTACATGGAATGTGCGTTCGTCGTATAATTTTTACAGAAATTTTCATTTGTTTTTATATTGTTAGCTAAATTTTTGCCTATATTCGTATAGAATCCATTGAAGACATTACATATCTCTGTTTTTCCCTTTGTTATTTTAATCTTTCCTTTTATTTCTCTAATAGAGGATTGATTATTTGATTCATTTCTTAATTCTTTGATTGTGCTCCATAGAGATTTATTATTAGTTCCTTCAACAATTTTTTTTCTGTAATATGAATTTTTGTCTTTATGTATTATTGTATTTGATTTATTTCTGTAGATATTATATTGTTGCTTCAGGACGCAACTCCCTGTTTTACTGTATAGATTGTGTAGATTGTTTCAATGCCTAATAGAATTTAGTATTGATTTCGTTATCCACGGTGATTTTCTTATAAATTTCGTTGATTGTTTCATTTCTATTGTATGATTTTCTATATTCCTAGCTATAATATTGAGGAATGTTTTTGTTGCAGGTTCTACTTCCAGTGGATCCAACCAATTTTCCCAATTTTTATTTTTAAGTTCTTCATTTAAAGCATCATAATTTATGTATTTAATAAATAGATTTTGTTGGGCTTTGACTTTATTAGTTTTTCCAAACACTAATTGGACAGTTACTGGATAATGGTCCGTGATTGTAGATCTGATTATGATCGGTATTAAGGAGTCACTCAAGTCACTTTTGTATCAGGTTTGTGAATATTTATATTGATATCACGAGTTTTAATTGATATGTCAGAACTGAGCGAATTTATGGATAGATAATTATCTAAACCTAAACCTAAATTTGAGGCGATACATACATAGCTAATAATTCATAAGTTTGTTTTTGTGATATCAACTTGGCATGTATTATTTTACATTCATGAATCATTCCAATTTTGTAGTCTTATTCAATTCCATTCTTCATGTACATAATAACACCAGAATTTTGATTGAAGTTATCATCATTGTAGATATTTGAATAACCATTCAATTAGCATAACTCGACATTTACTTCACGTATTTCTGTTAAAACGATACAGTAATCTTCTATAAATGCTTCTGAGAACACTAGAAAGAATGATAAATTTCTATAGACTACGAATATTTAAGTGTATTAATTGAAAGTTTTAGTTCCTATTATTAATTTCAAAGACTTCAGAACATTCATATTCATTTTGCACTTCTTCAGTCTCAATATTGCTTATTTCGTTGAGTTAATCTTATCACAGCGAATTTAGTTATGATTACTGTTAATTCTTTTGCTCCAAAACGTGAATAATTTCATGAACGATTTTTTTTTTAGTTATTATAATGTGCCTGATTTTCAATACGTATTTATTGATTTTTCATGATACAAATACTATCTAGCTAGAAAGTTCTACATGATAACAACTGTTTTCAATTTGGAAGAAAATATAATATTTCCAATATTGTTCAGAAGTTATTTTTGTTAGTTCATGTATAACTGGGTTCTTTGAAGCTACTCTACATTGATAGATATGAATATTGGATAGAAAATCTATAACCATTCAAAAGACATATTCTACTTCAATTGTTTTTCAAATTCATATTCATATTAAGTAGAATTTTCTGGTAATCTCAAGGAATCCAGTATCCCATATGTCAATTTTTGTATTCAAATTTGACTTATGCTCAGATTTATTCAACTTATAATGGAGAAATTGAATTCCCTTAACGTTAAACGTTATGAGAAAGATTTGTTCCATATGCACAATTTTATGACACACCGTGATAGCATCACCTCAGAATTTGATTGAATACCTGATCAGTGATAGACATAATTTACTGAACTTTTCTTTTTATTAACATTTCGCAATAAAAACCATTGCATATTATCCTCAAGCCAAACAAAGAGGTAAAATGGCGGTTGCATATACAAAATTTTCAGTGCTCTATCTCTATACCCATCATATTGCTCTCAGATTACAGTAGTATTAGTATATAGAACACCAATATTAAATCAAGTAGTAGGATATGCCGACAGACAAATAGACGGAATGTTTCTTTTTATAAAAGTCACTTCTTAAGAGTATTCGCATTATTAATTTCTTGGAATGTGGTGTTGACATACAAGGTGCTACTTCTAAGCTGCAGGCGAAAAACATAATAAGATAACCATAACAATTAATTTTGTGAGATAATGGAAACATCCTTCGAAATGCTAAATAATAAAATGAAGTTGCATTGAAAAATGTGATGAAAATTGAAAAAGCTGTGATCAATCGATCACTGGACTTCCCTTACTTCTGTAAGCAAAATAGTTCTCGGACACCCCTGCGGTTCAAATGTATATGAATACATCGAAGAATAAAATTGAAACTGACATTTTCAGTGTACTTGAAAGAAATAAAAATCATGATCTCCCACTCCAAGAAATTTCATGTCCCAAATTTGAATAAAATCAGATCATAATTACAAAACTTGCCCCCCATCTTAGTCACCATATTAAATTCCCGAATTTTGACCCAACAAATAATGATCTACGACCCCTAAGACCCCCACATACCAGATTCGACAAGAATCGGACCATGGACAATGGACTGTATTTACTTTTGTTGTAATTGATACCCTTTTTCATTCACTTTTCTGAAATAAATTCCTTATTAACGGTTTTTATCAGCAGTATCTTCTTTTTCACATAATAAATTAATACAGTAGAGTTGATCGACTGCCATCAAACATGTGTGAAATCGAAACGCTGTAAAAATTGTAAAAATGAATGGTAAATTAATAAATAAAATTAGTGAAAATTGAAGTTGGATATTGTAAGTGGATGCCACTGTTATAAATATTAAGAATTCGAATGAACTGTAAAAATTAACACAATCAAAAGTAATTAAAGTGTAATATTGAACTGGTAAACGAAATCTATATACATAATATGCCGGAGGACAAATTAACTAATTCAACGGAACTGCTGTATACAAAACTAGAGGAGGCGCTAGAAAAACACACGAGTATCATAAAGAAAGATATAAACGATCTTCGATCTGAAATAAAAAAGGAAAATGGAAGATTACAAAATAAACTTAACAATATTGAACAAAAACAACAGGAATTAGAAAATAATTACCTGTATTTAACACGTGAAATTAGGAAGGATAATATCATTATATTTGGGTTAGAGATCCCGGAAAATACTTTTGTACAGGGTGTGTTGGATAAGTTGAATCAGCTATTATATACTGAAGTGAAATTAACCGATATAAATGATATATATAAGTTAGGTAAAAGAAATAAACGCCCAATAAGATACCAATATATTTATAAATAATGATTTATGGAGAATTGATCAACTGAATGAGAAAAAACTAAGAACACATTTGAAAGAAGCAAAAGCATTGCAATTAAATGCAAGAATAAAAAATGGCAAACTATTAATCAATGACGAAACCTATTCTCCCAATCAACTTGATGAAATTGATAAGGACAACGATAACAACGAAACTGAACCAAATAGTGTGCCTCCATCCCCATTCTATTTCACAAGAACTAAACAAATTGATAAGGAATTCAAACAAGACTCCGACCAGAAAATAATAGAGGATACATCACTAATTGAACATAATATCGACCCTCACAAACACCACACAATCATACAAAAAACAAGGAACCAGTCCACTGATAGCCAAAAATGAAAATCAAGATTACACTTGAAAAGAGGAGGTAAAGAATTAGGTTAATTTGGTAAGATGAGTTACTATTTTATTGAAAAACATGAGTGTATGTAATATAAACTGAAAAATGTGTCAATAAAAGGTTATAAAATATATCGCTCTTAATCTGTATATAGAGTATAGTCTTTAGCTTTCTTTTCATATTATAAATTCCAAATTGCAGAATGAATCGCTTACATAAATCCATATATTCTGTAGTTAGTTAAAAATTAAATCTTGTAAATATATTATTTAAGAACTCTTTGTTGTTATATGTAAAAATGGTATCGACGTAGGTACATAGTTTAAACTAGAAAGGAGAGAGATTAATGACCGCAACTTGATTCTCTAGTCTCTGAGTGTTTTTTCTGACTATTATTATTATTGTGTATACTTAGTGTATCCACAAATATATCAATATTTTTATTATTTTTATTATCTATTGATTATACATGGTATTAAGGATCCAACTTGCAGATATACACTAAAGCTTTAAACAATATCCTACAAGAATATAAATTTGATTATTCCTTTAATTATATATTCTCGGAAATCATCTGAGTCTCTTTAAATATAGAAATTTCTACTATTCATTCACTTATGAAATATTTTCTTTAGAAAACAAAAACTTATATTATTATTGTCATTCAAAGTTAATTATAAATAAAAAAACATATAAGAAATTTACCAAATAACTATAGCCTATTAATAATAAGGATCAATTTATACGTGAATATGAAAATTCCAATATAGAAACCATTAATCTAGAGAATGTCAATGAAGTCAACTCAATATTAAATATAAATTCCAATGCTCAAAATTTTAAAATAGTTCATATAAATGTAAGGAGTTTGAGCAAAAATAGAGATAATTTGGATATATTTCTAGAACAATTTGATGAAAGTTTCCATTGTATTATCTTAAGTGAAACTTGGATTATAGTAAATATAGAAAATTTGAATCGGGATGGATACAATGTTATTTATAATAATGGTGACCTTAATAAAAATGATGGTCTTGTGATATATATTAAGAAAGATATTAATCATAAATTCGAAATAACCGAGATTGGATGTATTAAAACCATTAATTTATCCTTTACACATCGTACAAAAACTTTTAATATACAAGGTATCTATAGGTCACCCTCAACAAATACACTGGAATTTATACAAAAATTACAAGAACATTTTGAAACTACAATTAACGACTACACCATTTTAATTGGTGACATAAATATTGATTTATTAGAGATAAATGAAATCTCCTCTGAATATTCAAATTTACTAGCTAACTTTGGTTTCTTATCCTATATAAATTCTCCTACACGGGTACAAAAAAATTCAGCAACTTGTATTGATCATATCTTTATGAGATCAAAAGAAAAAGTAGAAGATACATTGCCAATAATAGTACAAACTCATATTACGGATCACTAACCAGTGATATTACAATTAGTCATGTCCAAAAATGAAAGCAAACAAATGGTAAAATGTGAAAATTATATTAAATTCAGAAACCACAAGATGTTATTAAAAGATTTGGAGACTACTAACTGGCACGATATTACTAATGATCCATCTATTGAATCTGCAACAAATAAATTTATTAGCTTAATATCTACAAAAATGAAAATACATACCAAAATAAGCAAAACGAAATGAAATTAATCAGAGAGAGGAATGGATTACAAATGGTACTATAAAATCTATTGAACATAGGGATAAACTCTTTCAGAACCTGCGAAAATCACCATCTGAAGCACTAAAAATTCAATACAAAACATATCGGAATAAATTAAATGAGTTAATTAAAAAATCAAAAATATCTTTTTATAGGAAACAATTATTGAAAGGAAAATTATGAAGCAAAAAAATTTGGGACATAGTTCAAGAAATAAATTGCAGACAAAAGAAAATTCACTGTTCAATTAAAACAATAATGAATGAAGGAATAAAAATTGAAATAACTAATACAAATGAAGTTTGTGAATATTTTAATACTGAATTTATAACAATGGGAGAATCGCTTGCTTAAAATATCCAACCAATCAACATAGCAGAATATAATCCTAATATGGCCAATTCTATATTTTTAGCCCAAACAGAACAATATGAGGTATTATAATGTATAAATTCTTTAAAAAATAATAAATCCCCTGGAATTGATGATATAAAGTCTGAAACATTGAAAATTATAGCTGCGTGTATATTGTACCCACTAACAAATATAATAAATAGAATCTTAGAATCAGGTGAATGTCCAACAGCTTTTAAAACATCAATTGTAAAACCTATATTTAAAAAAGGGGACAAGATGAATAGCACTAATTATAGGCCCATCTCTCTGATCACAAACTTCACAAAAATTTTTGAAAAAATAATCAAAAAAAGGTTAAATAATTATATTGAAAAATATAATCTTATTTCTGCACACCAATTCGGATTCAGGAATGGAAAATCCACAGAAGATGCAGTTGCTATACTAACAAAAAATATATATAGTGCTTTGGATAATAGGAAGCCTTCGATAGCAATTTTTATAGATCTAGCGAAGGCTTTCGACACCGTAAACCACCCTCATCTATTAGACACATTAGAAACAAATGGTATAAGAGACTTACTCTTAAAACTGATAACCAATTATTTATCAGACAAGAAACAATGTGTTGAAATTGGCTCCAGTAGAAGTAAATTTCAATGCATACGATACGGAGTTCCACAGGGTACCGTACTTGGCCCACTTCTATTCACCTTATACATGAATAGTTCATTTAAAGTTGATATCACTGGACTAATTCTCAGTTTTGCAGACGACACTGTGATCTTCTATGAAGGGGTTGACTGGACAAGTCTTAAAAAAGTAATAGAAAAGGAATTTGTTAAAATAAAGACTTGGTTTGATTCGAAACTGCTAACAATAAACTTTGAAAAAACTCTTTTCGTGCCCTTTACATGTAAAAAGCCATCATTACCCAAATTTAATGAATTAAATGTATAGTAGTTAATGATACACTCACCTTCTCAATAGCTTCTTCGTATACAACTAAATATCTAGGTATTCACATAGATTCCCATCTTCGTTGTGACATCCATATAAATAATTTGCTAAAAAAGCTAAGGGGAATGATTTATCCTTTTAATTGCCTTGAAAATATTCTAGATATTAAGCAACTTAAAATAACTTACCTTGCTTTAGTAGAATCACAATTAAGGTACGGAATAATTGGGTGGAGAGGAATAACAACAACACTTCTAAAAAATCTCATAATACTACAAAAAAGAATACTGAAAATAATGTTGAAAAGACAAAAAACTTACAGCACCCTTGCACTATATAAAGATGCTTGCGTAATGGACATTCGCCAACTATATTTTTAGAATTTAGCTCAGCAAATGTACGGTGCAACTAAAATCAGTATAAACCAAGATTATGAAACGAGGAATAAAAATAAGCTTATCAGTGAGACGGTACAAAAAACAATAGGGCAACGATGTCATACATATCTTGCCCCAAAAGTGTATAACTTTATTCCCGATAAAATAAAAAGCATAAAAATTATCAAGTTGCTCAAAAAAAGATGTAAAAAATGTATATTAAATTGTAACCGTGATGAAATAAATAAAATATTTGATGCTAAGAATATATTCTAAAAAAATATATACATGTCTGTTTCGATATGCACGTAGCAAGTTGTATTTAGTGTAGATGTATGTTGTGTACTTACAAATATGAAATCAACAACTACTGGATGGGATATGCGTATTTGTTAATTTCTTCTCCACTTTACCATGTCGAAAATAAATAAATTAAATTGTTATTTTTACTGTATACCATATTACTTCGCTATCTTGTTAATTCTGTTAAATTGTTACTTTTATTGTATATTGAATTGTTGTTGCCTGAAACACGCTCAAGTACTTTGTACTTAGTGTATAGGCAGAAATTTTATTGCATGATATCCTTAAACATTAAACTACTTATATGTACTCTAAAATACTGTAAACAAGGAAAAATTGTAAAATACGTGCAATAAAATTCTTCTTTATCTCATCTTATCTTTATATGTTGCATAGCAATATATTCGATCGGAAAAGCATTATAATAAAATACATAATAAAACTAAATTATGGATTCCTGTACATGCTGACCTTGGAATGAACAGATTTCAAACACAAATAATAATCAGAATCAATAAAACATTGAATGCCAGCAACTTCCCCAAGGGACAGAGGACATATTTTTCTAAAAGCGAATTAGACCGGATGATGTTTTTATCGTTGCAACATGGCTGAAGCTATATTTTCCTCGATGTAATTGAATAATGCGGCCAAACTTCCATTAGACTGGAGGTAAATTGTCGTCCTCAACGAGGACTAGGTTACCTTCTTGAAGCTGGTGTTGATTGATTTTCCAACGTGACTTCTGTTGTAACCCAGACACATATTCTTTGCTCCAACGGTTCCAAAAATGCTGCTGAATCACTTGAATCCTTTGATAACGCGATAATATACTTTCAGGTATATCCCTTACATCGGGATCTGGTATGGTGGTTAATATTTTACCCAACAAGGAAATGAGCCGGGGTTACAGGTGAAAAATCGTTTGGATCGAACGATCAGGGAAAAAGAGGTCTCGGGTTTAGTATGGCCTCAATTTTCACTAGCAAAGAATAAAACTCCTCAAATGTAAGATTTGCGTTACCCATGACTCTTTTGAGCTGATGTTTCGTACTTTTCACCCCAGCCATACAAAGTCCATCAAAATGCGGAGAATAAGGCGGTGTAAAATGCCAATCTATTCCTTCTCCTTCTCGAATAGGAGAGTCTATGAGGTTAGTCTTATTTGACACTAGATAATTGCCTAAATCCTGCAATTCTCCATTGGCCCCAATAAAATTAGAACCATTGTCTGAATAAAGTTTTGATGGTTTGCCACGTCTAGCTGCAAATCGTCTTGAAGACAAAATAAAGCGTTCTTCTGCCGAATCGGATACTAGTTCGAAGCTTTGGTTGCGGAACACAAAAAGATAAACATAGCATTTTGAAATTTTGGATTCTCGACCTTTTTTATCATTGCTATCGAAAGAACTAGCGTAATCAAGGCCTGTTAACTGAAATGGACTATCAGACATAAATCGACTATCAGGTAAGGCTCCCGTTATAGGACTGACACATTTTGGAGAAAGAAGACAAGATTTCAAGCAGTTTCGAACAATATCTTTGGCAATATTCCGTCCGTAAATGGGCCAAAATTCAACTCTGATAGTGGCTAATAAGTATTGAGGACCGGGATGGAAAAGACGAAAATGTTCACTGACTAAAACTATTTTTGCTATACGTGAAGGAGGCAAATCGTATATTTTCAGTCAAATTTAAAATTTGAAATAGTTGAACGTCCGCCAACTTTTATCAAACCCTTTTCATCGATAAATGGATTCAATTTCAGAATCTTGCATTTATTGCTTACTTCTTTGCCTTGTTCCAGGTTATTATAATCATGTGGAAAACATTCCATTTGAGACAATTGCAACAGATCTGAGAATGCATTTTCAGACTCGGGTTTTGTCAATGGTCCTATGCTTTTTTCCGAAGATGTTATTGAACAATCATTTTGAAAGCTGCCACTACTCGATTCAATTAGGCAAGACTGGAATATCCTTTAGAAAAATAAAAATCTTCTCTATTTATTATCAGGAGAGTAGATTTCAACTCGCGCATTTCGAGCACAATATTGCTGATTGATTCAATTTTTAACCATTTAGATTCATTCTTTTTCAGCCAATTTGGACCAAACCTTATTAACTATTTCATTTGGATAAATACCCTTTGTTGATAAATCAGCGGGATATTCTTTGGAAGGGACATGTCGTCAATCTGAATTGTCAACCAAATTTTACAATTTTCTACAAAAGTTCTTAGCATGTGAATACTTGTATTCATCCTTTCGAGAAATATCATGGAGTCTGTCCAAAGAATGCATCGCGTGGAGGATTCAAGAATTCAAAGAATTATTAACTTTATTGATTAATCTAAATAATATCAGAGCACCACAACACAAACGTGGTAAATATAATGTTTCTATTGGAGCTTCCTTAGGCTTTGCGCAAAATGGATGGACGAACAATTTTACATCAGTACTAATGCTCCTTATAGAAATGCATCTTCTATGTGCCATTCGGGGAGCATCTGAACATCCATGCATTTCTATTGGAACTGGGCTTCAGCAAATGATTATTTGCAGAATTTTTAAGGTATTCAACATTGGAAGCTCTCATTCCAAAGTAAGCAATGCTGAATGCATATTAGCAGGTAGAGATTCATCCCAAGATAATTTTTTTAGCCATAGCTTTTGTATTGTGATCTTAGCAATTATTGGGCATGGAGCTAAAAGACCCAATGGATCGAAAATCTGAGAAATATGCAATAAGATTGTCTGCTTGGTAATGACTTTGGTATCCATACTAGTATCAATTTCGTATATGAGATTATCATGACTACAATTCTACGATAATCCCAACGTTTTTGTCTTTTGTCTTCATGTGTACCAAAATTGAGGACGCTATGTGATAAATCTGATTTTGGAACACTATTTAGGATTCCAGGCTCATTTCAAATCCATTTTCTGAGTTCGAAACATCCCTGGTTCAAAACTCTGGAAGCGTTTACGTTTATTGAAGACTCCTCTTCTATACTGTCTACTCCTGTGATTAAGTCATCTACATAAAAATCATGTCTAATTATATTGGCAATATGCGGCAACTTTGATTCACACTCCGTAGCCAACTCAAAAAAACACCCAAATCGTGTTTTTTGTAAGATCGGTTTGTTTTCATCTGAACTTATCTGACCGACACACAAAACTATCCGAAATAGATCAGCACCAATCAAAATATCAATTTTTCCAGGTTTGTTGAATTCAAGATCAGCTAGTTTCTTAGTTTTACGAATGTGTAGGAAATCTCTATTTACCACGATATTATGGAAGGGTACAAGTTATGCTAGGAAGCACCAAACAAAATATATATGTGTTGAAACCTCCATATTTTGGGGGAACATGCAAATCACATTTATATTGTTCATCAGAAATTGACTAGTTAAGACTAGATATAGTAATATTAACATTTGTTTAGCGGAAGCTTAAGGTATTCAAAAATCTCTCTGCGATGAAACTTGATTGGCCACCGCAATCCAACAAAGCACATGCTTTATGAACGTCTTAGATCTGTCTAGAACTCCAATATGTGCCATAGAGAGAAACCATGATTCGTTCCGGAAGTCATTGATGATGAGGCTACTTTTGACTCAGTTTCGTTAGTATTAGTTTGACTTGATTGAGCTGATGCATCAAAATGCAATAGAGTATTGTGACGCCCGAAACATCGATTGTAAGGACCAAATCGACATGCTTTTCCGAAATTTTGTTGAAATCGTCGCTATTGTATATTTGGTGCTCTTTTTTACAATGGACACACATGAAGCTTGAAGTATGGAACCTCTTCATAATGTTATTTATAGAAGCACAAGCCCTTTTTTGATTTGCCTTAGATGAATTTCTTTCTGCATTCTTTGCTTCAAGGGTTTCAAGCATATCAGCTCTTCCTTTTGAAATTTGTTCCAGATCTTCCCACTTTGTTACATTCTCATTATTAATTTTATATTGCTTTTACTCCCTTGATGTGACATTGTCCAATCTTAATTAATGAGATAGACAATAAGAGTATCACATCTATCAGTTGGTTCTTCCAATAGAGCATATAATTTAAGCAGCACCACTCAGCATAGATGCTCTGAGATAGTGGCATTTTTGTGTGTATAAGAGATTCGAATGTATCCCTAAATTCAAGCCAATCATTCATTATGCCGTCAAAAGTTGGCAAATTTATCACGGGAAACTTCACACCATTCATTAGATTAGGTATGTGTGAAATTACGGATAACACTCGCTTTGATGAAGCCAGATCGCTTTTTAGTGCAAAAGTCTTTTCATTATTTGTGCCTGTCATTTTTGCAAGTGAAATTGCACAATAAGACGAATTTTAAAATATAGCACGCTTATCATACTGACCTTGTATTCCATCATCCGCAACCAATGATTCTATATCTGAAATAAATAGTTTTAACCTCAACCACCTTTCTCACTCCTCAAAACAGACGAATACCGATCTTGATGGAATTTTGCAAACTCTATCTTGAATATAACAGTACAGTCACATGAGCTTTAGAATGACTCACCCAAAACATCTTTCTCACCACTCAAAACAAACAAGGTACCGATCTTGAAGAAACCAACCTTCAAAACAAGAGAGAATATCACTGTCTACATGAGATAATTTCCACCCAAAAATAAAATTTAATCGATAGTTTCACTAAACAGTCGAATTCTACTTTCTTTTGAGATTCCGCCTCCCTGAAAAATGCTCTACCTCAATGTATTGCTCCAAGTGCTTTTCCTGCTTGTTATTCCATTTGAAAACAAAACAGGATCAGCGTTAGCGTTATACGGTGGAGGTGAATTTAAATTTTCCGAAAATTGGTCGGAATCGAAATACCTCACTTTCTCTTTGTACAAGCACTAGTCATTTTTCCGACATTGAGTGACTTGTAACGAATTCACAGATTCAGTATCTCGAATCTAGCAAACATGAACTACTAGTCTTCAACATGCATAATGGGTGGATTGTCTGTTGAGTATGCGTGATACAAGTTGGCGAGAAGGCACATTGTGAAAAACTGTGTTGTCATGGAAACACGGTCAAAATCAGCTCAGGCACGCTCACACAGAAGTTATTCATAGTCGAGCAGATTCACGGAAATATCAGTGCTTATGATTTGAAGTGATGAACATGTCGAGACACACCATCAAATGATAGAAAAAAAAGTTACGTGCATATCGATAGGTGGACGTAACCAGTGTGGAGTTGGCAGCCAAATCACCAAAAACAGCCGAACGACCATGGTCGTCAAAATTTAATAATGATACAAATTCATACAATGATAGTGTATTTGTTTAAAATTTTCCTCCACTCTTAGACAATTTGAAATCATCATTCATGCCAAAGGGAATTGAACATCAGATTCATATAGATATCAACTAAAATAATTAATGATAGTCTATCTATAAATATGAAAACTATGTATACAAGGAAAGTCTCTTCCCTGCCTTGCAAGTGTTATATCTGTAACCTCAATGTGATGAAAATCAAGTTCAAGCCGAAAAGGAAAAGAAGCTAGCATGGTTTTAATATAGAGAATAGATAATTATATAGGAAAACTCCGTACAAGTGGAAAATGCCTTCGATGCTGTCGAAGGATTAGTATTTCTACTCTTATTATCATAAAAATTGATATGCTGAAGGGAATGAGAAGCCAGCTTGGCATCAATACGGGAAATTGATAACTATATGATATTGATAGGACTTCGTACGAGTGGGAAATCTCTTCGATGCTGTCGAGGGGAAAGTATTGCTACCCTTATTATAATGAAAATTGCTTTTATGCCGAAGGAAACGAGAAGCCAGCTCGGTATTCATAAAGAAAATTGATAACTATATGAGGATACTTTGTACTATTGGAAAAATTTTCGGTACCCTCAAGGGGTTAGTATCTCTACCCTTATTATGATGAAAATTGATTTCATGCTAGAGGAAACGAGAGGTCAGCTTGGTATTGAGACAGAAAATTGATAATCATATGAGAAAACTTCGAACCAGTGGAAAATCTTTTCGGTTCCTTCGAGGGGTCACTATTGCTAGCCTTATTATAATAAAAATTGATTCCATATTGAATGAAACGAGAAGCAAGCTTGGTATAAATTCAGAGAATTGATAGCTATTTGAGAAAATTTCGTACTAGTGGAAAATCTTCTCGGTGCCGTCGGAGGGTTAGTATTGTCACCCTCTTTATAATAAAAATTGATTTCGTGCTCAAGGAAACCAGAAGATAGCTTGAGGTCATTACAGAAAATTGATAACTTCATGAGAAAACTTCGTTAGAGTGGAAGATTTCTTCGGTGCTGTCGGAGGGTTGGTATTGCTACAATTATTATAATAAAATTGAATTCATGCTGAAGAAAACGAGAAGCCAGCTTGGTATTGATACAGAAAATTGAAAGTTATATGAAAAAACTTGGTACCAGTGGAAAATCTCTTCGGTGACGTCGAAGGGTTGGTATTGCTAACCTTATTGTGATAAAAATTGATTCCATGCTGAAGGTAACGAGAAGCCAGCTTGATATTGATACAAAACATCGATAATTATATGAGAAAACTTTGATTGTACGGAAAATCCCCTCGGTGCCGTCGCAAAGTTATTATTGCTACCCTTATTATAATAAAAATTGATTTCATGCTGACGGAAACGAGAGGCCAGTATGGTATTATTACAGATAATTGATAACTATATGAGAAAACTTCGAACTGGTGGAAAATCTTTTCGGTGCGTTCGAAGGGTCACTATTGCTAGCCTCATTATAATAAAAATTGATTTCATATTGAACGAAACGGGAAGCAAGTTTGGTATTAATTCAGAAAATTGATAACTATATGAGAAAATTTCGTAGGAGTGTAAAATCTCTTCGGTGCCGTCGGAGGGTTAGTATTGCCACCCTCATTATAATAAAAATCGATTTCATGCTGGAGGAAACTAGAAGCCAGCTTGGGGTTATTACTGAAAATTGATTACTTCATGAGAAAACTTCGTACGAGTGTAAAATCTCTTCGGTGCCGTCGAAAGATTTGTATTCCTACACTTATTATGATAAAATTGATTTCATGCTGAAGGAAACGTGAAGTCAGCTTGGTATTGATACAGAAAATTGAAAGTTATATGAAAAAACTTAGTACGAGTGGAAAATCTCTTCGGTGCCGTCGAAGGGTTGGTATTGCTAATCTTATTGTAATAAAAATTGATTCCATGCTAGAGGAAACGAGAAGCCAGCTTGATATTGATACAGAACATCGATAATCATATGAGAAAACTTCGATCTTGTGGAAAATCTCTTCGGTGACGCCGCAGTGTTAGTATTGCTACCCTTATTATGAAAAAATTGATTTCATGCTGAAGGAAACGAGAGGCCAGCTTGGTATTATTATAGATAATTGATAAATATATGGGAAAACTTCGTTATAGTGGAAAATCTCTTCGGTGCAGTCCAAGGGTTGGTATCGCAACCCTTATTAAGATAAAATATGATTTCATGCATAAGGAAAGCAGAAGCCAGCTCGGTAGTGATACAGAAAGATGATAATTATATGAGAATACTTCGTACGAGTGGAAAATCTCTGCGATGTCTTCGAAGGGTTAGTAGTGCTACCCTCATCATAATAATGAATGATTTCATGCTGAAGGAAACGAGAAGCCAGCCTGGGATTGACACAGAAAATTGATTATTATTATATGAGAAAACTTCGTACTAGTAGAAAATCTCTTCGGTGCTGTCGAAGGCTTGATATTGCTACCGTTAGAATAATAGAAATTGATTTCATGCCGAAGGAAACGAGAAGCCAGCTTGGTATCAATACAATTGACAACTATATGAGATCACTTCGTACTATTGGAAAATCTCTACTGTGCCGTCGAAGGGTTGGTATTGCTACCCTTGTTATAATAAAAATTGATTTCATGCTGAAGGAAACGAGAAGCCACCTTGGTATTAATACTGAAAATTGACAACTATATGAGAAAACTTTGTACGAGTGAAAAATCTTTTCCATGCCGTCGAAGGGGTGGTACCTATTGCTAGTCTTATTATAATAAAAATTGATTTCAGGCTCAAGGAAACAAGGAGGCAGATTCCTATTCATACAGAAAATAAATATATTAGAAAATTCCCTACAAGTGAAGAATCTTCCTGGTGCTGCTGAAGAGATAGCATGGCGATCCTTAGTGGTAAAAACATTCTGTGCTGAAATTTACAATGAGTCAGATTGCTATCGTTATTGATTATATATATAACAAAATCGTAAATAAAACCAAAAACTCGTGAGAGCATTTGAATGTGCAGTGTACCACCCTCAATTTGAAAAAAAATATAATTTCATGCCAAAGTGATCTTCTCTATCGTAGACAATGATGAAAATGACTACTTTTCTGCATGCCAACAGAAGCAGCATTTTTTCGATGCAATCGGTTTTATGGTGAAATTGTCAAGAAACCAGGTTGATTCGTGATAAAAAATTAACTATTCTTACTAGAAAACATTGTTGCAGTCGAACGTGTATATTTTGTATGTCTTTGATGTTAGAAATGATGTCAAACTTCAGGTCATTGTGTTGGTATAATACAAAAATTATAATCAAAGAAACCTAATGAATCAAGGTATATATTATCGATCTTCGTGAAGACCCAGTATTTCCAACTTTAATAATTAATTCAATTGTGAAGGAAACTAGTATTCAGATGATGCATACGGAAATATAAGCAACGAATACTATTTTCCGTCGAAGAGGATTGTTTAGAGACACGAAAATCATTGATAGTATTATAGTGAGTATAGTGAATATATGTAAGAAGACTTGATCCGAAAAAAACATTACAAGATGTCAGTAGTAGAGTTTGCACTCTTAATGTCACATATAATAATTTTGCAAAAAAAATCTGTCCATACTCTCAATTAATTATACACAATTCGCACGTTTGATTGGTTTCTTCTCATTCAAAGTAACTCCTTCTTGAATCTCATTTAGAGACTGTAAGCACTTTTCGTGAATGATTTGTACTTCTTCTGAACAGAACAGATATTTATCTGCATTGTTGCAGCTATTTTCCAACAACAGCAATTTTAAATCTTGTCTGTACATGGACATGCACATATTTCCTGTCAATTTTTGTTATTCAACAATTTTAGAAGGATAGTATATTACGTACACTTCACATTTGAGTTACATGATCCATTGTTCGAAATTTCCAATTTTCTGTATTCATCTTTTTCTTTCGAAGGAAATTCAATAATCTTGCGATATAAAAAGTTTGAAATATTGACTCATTTCCTAGGGGATCTAACATTGTCAATATTCTATTTGGAATATTTATCATTACCAGTACAAACTGGTTATGCCTTGCCACTGGGAGTATCATATCATTCTTAATCGAACACTGTTAACGAAACTTTGATGCATAGTGCCATCGCTGAAAATTAGAGACGATTTTGCAACCGAAACTATTTGATACTTTCCGAATTCTGAATTCAATATATAGAATCAATGATCCATAAAGAAACTGCTCAACCAGACTGTAGAGTCTTATGTTACGAAGTCATTTATCATTATTTCTTCCAAAGAAAAACCAGCTTTATTATCTTTAGTAACGATATATCCTCTTTTTGCATTCTTCAATTCTTCATAGCTACGAGTCCATTTTCAAAAAATGTTAGTCCCTCAGAAATTGTCCATTTCTTTTCTTCCATTGATAATTGTGCATTATAAGGGTAGGGAGCATATGGAAATAGTAGTAGCTTGTGAGCTTTCCGACCATGATGTTCCAAACATTATTGTTTCTCGAGACCCGCACAATTTCCATACCTAAGAAGGTGAAAATTACCTAATCACACCAGCTTCTATTGGTAATTTCAAGGATACCTTGAATCTGCTGATAATAATTGTGATTTTGCGAAATATTGGAGTTGTCACGGTTGAGAAAATCAAAATTTATCGCTAAAGGTTCTTGATGTACTGTAAGAGATCATTTTATTCCAATAATACCTTCGGAACCTACCAAACCATCTGGAGAAGCAGCTATGGAAGGTGATTCCTTGTGTATTACGAGTCCAGCTTCTTCACAAACAGAGTAAGTGGATTTGATATATTCAATTCTTGCTGAACCTTCATATTCAATCCCAAGATCTATCGTTGCCGAATAGATTGATTCTTGTTCGACTATCGTATTTATGATATTCTGGAAAGAAAAGTGTTCTCGTACTTTGTATATTCTCCCGGAGTATATGATGTTACTCTTTGTTTTCTTCCTTTGTACCATCTCGAACATTGTGTCTGATTATGAGTATATTTATCTCCGAAGCCTCTATTCCTTGTTCAGTCATCGTCATTGAATTCAAGAATGACCGACACTTGCATGTGATATCAAACATATGTTCCATACTTACTGGCTTCTCTTGAGCTAATGACCATAACTGATGAATAAAGGTTAGACTGTGAGTTACATTTGGTTCATTAGTGACACACGTTGAATGAATCCACTCTTCACATTGATCGCATCACACCCAGTCTGTGAACTCATCGACAATACCATGGCCACAGTACGCACATAGGGCTAATTCATCATCATCTTCCGGAAAAATTATGCTCGTGTCACATTGCTTACATTTTCCTTCTTAACTGATTTGAGGAATCTGCCATCGAAGTGAATTCAAATGTTTGTTTGATCGCTTATTCCTCTCTTCTTCAGAGCCTTTCTCATCAAATTGGTCCCCTATTTTTAATCGACTTTTGCCAATATCCAAACAATGTTCCACTTTGAGTGATAAGAGTCTCCCCTAAATTTCCGTACGAATTGAGAACATCTTAAGTCATGTGAGCCATCCATTGTAATTTTTTTCAATTGCCTAAAATAGTCTTCCACCCCTGAATTGCTCACAGAACATTGGTTTGTCAACATCAAAGCACTCCAAAGCGGACAGGGAGGCAGATATTTGTATAAAATTAGATCCACGTACGCGTCATGATGATAGAGGTTATCTTCATTTTCTCATGTATTCTCCAATTGAATTGCATTGATTATTTGAGGAAAACTCCTAAAATATGAGCTAGATTCTGTAACGTTTCCCACTTTCCTTGTACATAGATCACTGTAATGATTTGAATAACGATTTCCGTTCGGAATATTAAGTCATCAATCTTGTATTGTCTCTAAGTGTCATCTATCTTCCAATAGGTGTTCGATTATGAATCTTTCGCAGATACTCGTGGGAGAACGCCCGATTTGTGAGAGGAGTGTTAATTCTCGAAACGGAAACGAGGAAGATCATTTCGGAAATAAAATCAATCTATTTCCTTTTCTTTTGGTATTATTAATCTGCTCATTGAAATTTACTGACGCCAGGGATTAATTAAATTGATTTGATATCTTGAAACCTAATTCAAGATATGTACGGTATCTGAACGTCGATATTTTTAGGTGGAAGTAATTTCCAACGAGCCGGCATCCATCACGAATCAAATTGTTTTATGGCTCGTATCGTAGATAATCATTTACATCCTTAGAATTTTATTTTTTGCTTCTACGGAATAAATTTGACAAAAAAGTTGTGGGCAGATAGGTAATATTGTATTTTTGTGCTTGTTTAACCCTGCAATATCCCATGTGCCTACGTGATACGTAGTAAAGTAACACAGCAGCTGGCGCTCAGGATAATCCATTCGGTCACGAATCTTAGGACACGTTTCACTACGAGCCCCGAGGGTAAGTAAGCTTACGATTTCATTAGACCATCTGATTTTGATTCTTTCGTTTCGTATCCATTGTGATTATCCGGTTTATCGTCGTCCGAGTGATCCTGATCTTGTTTTTCTAATAGATGCAATCTAAGAGAATATAATGCAGCTTCTGTATCCATTCACGAATTTTGATTTCAATAATATATAAACATTTTTAACAACTATATCAAATTCTGTTGCAAATCATTATTTGCGAGTTTATTGACACCTTTTGCAACCATTTTCATATGATGGGCACAACAAAGATGTATTCCAACCAGAGATTCGTCTTTCAAATTCTCACAATTATTTTTCAAAATATAAAATTTTTTTGAGATATTCGAGGAGATAACATATGTTGAAAGCTTTGCAGATTGCGTGCAAATAGCAAAGCTGAAATCAGATAACACTACAGAAAATGCTGGCCAATAGCTATTGATCTCGCAGAAATAGCGAAAATGATTCATGGTTTTAAATATGGAATTGGCGTCATGAGTAGATGATATCATAGAACAAATAGGATAAATTCTCTTAGAACGGCTGTATAAAATTTTTTGTAACAAGAATCCACTGTTTACATCTGGTTCGTAAATAGATACCAACAAATGACTTCGAACTTCAGTTGTTATGAGACCATAGCAACATGCGCTTGTATATTATAAGAATATTACTGAACAGTGGATTCTTGTTACAAAAAATTTTATACTTTAATATTGACAATACAATTTCGATTATTCGTGGTTCTGTTCGTTTCGACGGCGTGAGCTTTGATTGAAAATTGTGCTATATGGACGCTTGTGCTATAATTAGTTTTAATAAACCCTTTTGACATAATAAGTCTTCTGATGATGGTCGTGAGATCGAAACGTACGTAGAGACTAACATTTAAAACAGATTGTTAATGTGACCTATTTCCCGAGAATTTTTATATAATTCATACTGGGTCAAGAATCTTTATTATTGTATTATTTACATATTTTTGAATTCTCTCATAATGTTGATAATATTTTCGATTTAGCCTGCCATCTGAATGAATAAATCTTCAGATTTTGTCATCAATTGTGAATGTTCCTTCAAATAATTTGCAATCTTTAAATGAAATATTATTCTGAATATTCAGTAATACATTTTTCAAGTTCACAGGTAATACCTCGGCTGATTCTCCTGGACTCGATAAATTTGATAAAATCGGAGGAATATTGAATTTTTCTGGAGTTACAGTCGGATTCTCTTCATCATCTTCTGATTAACATTACATAGAGCACTTCACATCATCAAATTTCGAATCGGATTTATGATTCAACACTGGATTTTTCATAGAGGTAATTGAATTTGATCCTGATATTGGACCTAGACTTATCCTATTTGGCTGTGTAAATTCATCATTTTTAAATCTCTCTTCAATCATATCAATTTGTTTCATGTTAGTTTCCAAAATAGTTTTTGGCGTTGGGCTGGAAGTGCGCCGATTGTATAAATATTAATCGAAATTTTCATCGTTTCCGAACACTCCTCGGAAACTATCAAATTGAAATGATCTAACACCCTCACCATGAGGATGTTTCTGTTCATTTATATGCGAGCTATACCTTCGTTCTTTGAAAATTGTTTGTCATGAATCATATTCTTTTGTTTATTTTGCTTTTTCATACAAGTCTAATCAGTTATCTGAGAATGAATTGTAATTTTGGGAATGAATCGATCTTGAGTTTTGAATTTTCTCCAGACGTTATGAATTATTCATCTGTTTCTTAGTGAATTTTTCGAACCCATATCTCGAAAGAGAGTTCTATAAATCGAAAATTCATATCTCCAATATTCGCAGTAATTTTATAAATCTTGCTTATTAGCCAATATTGATATTGTAAGTAGATTCTTTAATGAGATTTTTTTCATTTGTATTCTTTTCCGGAAAAAACTTATGGGGGGAGTATGATTTAAAACTATCTGTTTCGTCTATAATACGGGATATAACACTCGCAAATCCATATTTTGTGGTTTTCAAAGACGACGCAATTTTCACTGATATTGTATGTTTGAATATTTTATTTACTTCATGAGAATCAGGATATTCACGTAGTTTTATAGCAATAGTTTCGTAAAATCGAATTTGTGATGTGATTTTTCTTTTTACCCATCTTGCAAAATATGAATTAGAAAAATAGGCTCAAAAATAAATTCCTGCTTATAATTGAAAGCTTTGGTGCATAAAAATTGATTTTCAGGGAGGATAATGTATAAGAACAGATCCATGGATTATTGAAAAACCGCTGCGCGCGTGGATCAGCAAAGTGGCTGGAATTTTTTTGAGTTGATGCACTTTTGCAATGTAACTCTTTTCCAAAATTTCAGACTTCGAGGAGGGAGGGGTCCTGAGAACGAACCCTTTTTAGGCCGAAATATATCTCTCTTTGGCCTATCTTTGATATGCTGGTTCTCAGCGAGCTTTCAACCAAAAAACTTTTGCAGGGACTAATTTTTCTCGTAATGTCTTCTAGTTCTTATGAAAAAACTCAGACTCTTCAACCTAAGGGCCTCATTGGGTAATCTGTTAAAGTGGAACCCAAATTTCTGAAAATTGACTTCTAGCTGGTGCCCACAGTCGAAAATTCATTCAAAATATATCTCACAGGTCTCATTTTCTTGTATGTCTTTGACCCATCAAATGAGTACTTGCGTGTCAAAATTGGTTACCTGAGGCCTAAGTTACAGCTATTTAAAGAAAGCAGTTTTGCCAAAAAACTTGTTGTTCACGAATTTTGACCGGCTTGAACTTTTTCCCTATCGACCGGAATTAACAAAACGTCATGAGAAGATAGTACTGTGAGGCCCGGTCCAGACACAACGACTTAACTGCACGATAAAACGGTCATGTAAGTCGTTCGACAAAACGTAGTATAAATGGCGTGTCCATACAGTTGCGAGTTATCGTTCAAACTTCTCGACTTTCAGTTTCGTGACGATCGCTATGGAAGAAGTGCTACTATGGTCAATTTATGCCGTATGGCTTGCACGAAAATTTCGAAACAGAAGAAAAAATCGAAGATCAAAGTGGAATGGTTGTTAAAGAGATCCGACTATTCTCATATCAGATTATTAAATGAACTTCGTAGTGAACCTGATGATTGGCGCAATTATTTGAGAATGGATGTGGAAACTTACATGTATCTGTTAAATTTAGTAACCCCATACATTCAGAAACAAGATACTTGCATGAGAAAAGCCATTTCACCTCACGAGAGATTAAGCGCCACTTTAAGGTTCCTTGCAACTGGAAGAAGCTACAAGGATATGGAATATACAACTATAATGTCCAAGCAAGCATTGAGTGAGATTATACCAGACACCTGTGAAGCAATCTACAAGGTTTTAAAGAAAAACTACCTTAAGGTAAATGTGAAATACATACTTTGTTATAACAAGTGAAAGTAACAATAAGAAAAAATAAAATAAAACATTGTCAGTACATTTTAATCTGTTAATCATTAATATTAAGAAAAAATAATCATGTAGGACTATTGTCGGGGTCAAAATTTGTAACGTACTGTGATAAATATGAGGAAGAGAATCTGAATTTTCATATTCCGATGGGCAGATTGGAGTATGTGGATGTTGTCCGATTTCCAGTAATGAATAGGGACGTTGTTGGTTTGACTGTTGTAAAGTTTGCATATAAGAATTATATGATCCAATATTGGAATTATGCTGTTGACGCTTCTCTTTGTTAATCTGAGAACGGTGCTGCTGCTGCTGCTGCTGTGTATTTTCAGGTATAATGTTCTGAGGCTGTTGAAACCGTTGAAGACGGTTCTCTCCAACTATGTCAATTTTGCAATTTCTATTCAGTGACACCATTTCTGCCTCAAATAAGACATCGCCTATCAGTTTCATAGCAAACCTCACTTGGTCGCCTGCAACTGCTCGAAGTCCATCAGCCACGTGTTTTCCAAATCTGTCAAATGAATCTTCTTGTGGTAATTGTAGTCTTTCACCAATTTTCATCATAACTGCATCCGTTTTGTCTTCTGCCCTAGGAACTTTCCTTTTCCGATTCGGAGTTCTTGAATAAGTAGTGTTGAGGTTAACCGATTCGGTCAAATTAGAAGATGTAGATAGTGCTGGCGTAGAAGGTGCCGTAGGCAAATCAACATCACTCTCACCGTCGAAGCTTTCTCGCTGAAACAGAAAAGTTAATACTATAGTACAATGATGCTCTACATTTTATACATCATATAAATCTGTATTTATTTTTTTTTTGTTTGTTACAGTTTCCTCATGAAGAAGAACAATGGTTAGAAATCGCAACTGACTTCGACAAAAAATGGCAGTTTCCACACTGTTTGGGAGCCGTTGACGGCAAACATATCAGGATTGTTCCGCCCAAGGACAGTGGGTCGTATTTCTTCAATTATAAAAAAACACATAGCGTTGTACTGATGGCAATAGCTAATGCCAACTATGAGTTTATCTACTGTGATGTTGGTACGAATGGAAGAATCTCTGATGGAGGAGTAATTGCCCATACTGCATTTTATGAAAAACTGATCAACCACGATCTAAAAATTCCAAAGCCTGCATGTGCTCCAAATTCTAACGAAATTTTGGAATATACATTTATTAGCGACGAAGCCTTTGCTATGCGCCCAGATTTTATGAAGCCGTATAGTCAAGAAGCTCTAACTGAAGAACGAAGAATCTTCAACTACCGTTTATCCAGGGTGCGACGTGTTATTGAATACTTGCATCCAGATTCCGAATATTCCATACTGTTATAAATCTGAAATTGGATGTCATTGATAAAATCGTTCTAACATGCATGGCAAGACAAATTTGTTTCACTAAACATTGAATAGGTTAACACTTCTTTATACAATCATTAATATTACTATATTAATAACTATAATTATTATAATATATACTATATATACTATAATTATTATATTAATAACTACAATATTAATTAACTATAAATAAATTTACTAATTTGTATAAAATAATAAAAGCTAAATAGGAAAATAACAAAATTAACACTAAAAAAAAATTAAGAATTTGTCTTTTTTAGTTTTGCCGGTTAATATCTCCACCAATTTCAATTTCGTAAATTAGCATAAGCATTATACTATGAGTATTCGACTAGTTGAAAATTATTTTAATTGAATAATAGTGAAATTTTCCTTACCTCTTGTCCAGTGTCCCGAGACGTTTCATCATCAATGGTGCTTGTGGAGGGTCGTACTTTTTCTGGATCGTTTAAAAACTCTAGTTTATCAAAATACCAGAGGCTTGGTTTATAGATCTCATCTTCACCAATACCACTTTTAGTTGAAGCAATAACTTTGGCTACTTCTTTTTTGTATACTGTACGTGAATAATTTTTTTTTTGTAACCGTTTCCTTGTTAGCGTATGCGTCAATTTCTTTAAACTTCTCAATTAGAATCTCGTATGCCTGATTTTTCTTATTCCGGTCACTATACTCCGCACTTTTAACTTGTCATAAACAAGGAAAATTACGATACAACTCGATAAATTCTCCCAAAAATTGGCGAGAGCATTGACGTAGATCAGACATGTTGCGACTCTATACTAAAACAAGAACGATAAGTTGTAGCACCCGTCTACATGCTCCGACTTGTCTCATCAGTTCTCGGAAAATGATGCCTGGACCTTCAGTCTTTCGATTTATCGTTCAACCTCATTCCGTTTAGACAAAACGTACGTTTTGCGGTCCACACATTCCATTTTACTTGATACATTTTGTTTGATTCGACATATCGTTCAATTAGTCGTTGTGTCTGGACCGGGTTTAACTCTTCTATCACTCAAAAAAGTTTGGAGCGGAATATTCGATTACTACCGGCCCAGTGAATTTCTAAATATTGCGGAATATCGTTTTGCCTTTTTCAGTATTATTAACTGAAAACTCATTTCAGATGCCCCAAAATTAACAAACTATAATATGATTCATTATTATT
Source organism: Endomychus coccineus (assembly GCA_958510875.1). NCBI lineage: Eukaryota > Metazoa > Arthropoda > Insecta > Coleoptera > Endomychidae > Endomychus > Endomychus coccineus. The sequence continues at coordinate 186,549,243 of OY294067.1, read as the reverse complement.
TGATGATTTTATTACGTATTATCTCACAAAGTCATTCATAACCACTGACAAGGTTTAAAATAATTTAAAAAATGTGCTAATTTTGAGCGAATTGTGACATCTACGCGTGATATTGTAAGTTGTTGTTGCAATACGGAAGGCAGCTGTTCTTCATTATTAAATTAGTGCATCGATTAGTTTTCCAGTTATAATAGTTATATAGTTCTTGTTTAGCTCGTAGTTTGAGTCTTTTTTCAAGTTGTAGTTTGGTATTATAGCTAAAATAAGATTAATAGCAATTGTGGCGACGAAATTCGTTAAACAAATTCTCTAACTCTGTACCTTTTCTCTTGTGGTATGTATAGTTTTACAGCTGTATGTTATCGACTCATTTGATGAATTTTCTTACTATGGAAATTGAATCGTGCACGATTGATAATTTGATAATTTGAAGGTGGTGTAAACAGGGACATTTTTCTTCTTTTTGGTCCAGATCATTTATTCTTCTAGTGACAAACTTAGGATTAACAGGTGATATGTGTATATCTTCAAGCTGAAGTTTAGTCATCTAACCATATTAAACAGAAAAAAAATGGGCATGTATTTTGCTGTCCCGGTATACACCACCTGTCCTTAAATGTACCACACTATGGTACATTGTGGGACAGTATGTATAGAAGCACAAAAGTCTTTGAAAATAGCTATTTATTATTAAGAAATTGTTGCATGCAATAAGTAATACAATAGTAAATGAATACCCTTATTGAATGCTATAACTTTTGAAATCAAATTTGAATTGTAATTGCTTTTCAACTCTCTCGGTGCCTCCAAGTATTGTTGGGTTGAGGAGCTTGTGAACAACATTCGCCTTTCCAACGACGTCTTCATCTTTCTCATCAGGATATAAAAATGCCGACTCCGACACTTTTTTCAAGAAATCCACTTGATAGAATTCGTTTTCTGTTCCATCTACTCGTCCTACATAATGTTTTATGCTCTTTTCCATTGGGTACTGGACCAAGATTGAGTCTCCAGTTGTCATTTCTCCGCCTTCCCCTTCCTCTGCTCTAAAACTGATATTGGTTGAATCATCCAATATTGGTTCATCAATATCGTCGCTGTCGCTAGAAGATTCCTCGACGAGAAATTTTTTCTTCACAAGTTTTGCCTTTTTCTTTCTCTCCAATTTGATTTTTCTTTGTTGCTCCTTATCTAGTTCTCTATTTCCCCTTTCTGTCATATTTGGTGTGTCGGTGAGTATTGTCGATACAGCACTTTTTCGCCTTTCACGTGTTTCTTTCCTTCCTCCTGCTTTCACATGTAGCCTTACGTCTTCTGGACTCATGAACTTCTTCTCTGAATTTCTTGTTGGTATGGATGTTCGCATATAACTTTCACCGAGATGTGGAAGTTCATTAGTTGTGTCAACATCTTGGATTTTGCTGGTAGATGGCTCTGGCTCAGTAATGGGATCAGCAAGAACAGCTAATAACTCATACTGTTCTCCAGTTTGACGTTTTTCAGGCCTGTCGGTTACAGAAGAAGGCATGAAGTCCACTTCCTCAAACACATTTGGTTTGAATGGATTTATCCCTGTGCGTTTAAATCCCTTTATGATGTTAGTTGGGGTTAAGGCTTGCGGGAATGACGTTCCTGTTATTTCGGCGATATTGTAAATACCCAGTGGTACTCCAGGATGATTTAACATCCATCCATCCATTGCCCTGTTATAATGAGTCTTGACTGGACCGAAACATGTAACATCTAAGGGCTGGAGTCGGTGAGTGCAATGCAGAGGCAAGGTGAGTAAAACGATTCCATTCTCCTTACAAAACTTCAAGACTCTAAAGTCGCAATGACTTTCATGGTTGTCGAGAATAAGCAAGATTTTATTGTCGACATTACATCTAGTCACGTTTACTAAGTGCCCGACAAAGTTAATAAAATTCTCAGCTGTCATCCAGCCACTTTTATGGGCGGCACCTTCGGAGCCCGGCGGAGCACCATTCAGCATGTGTGGTTTGAAGTGCTGTCTTGGGAATATGAAATGAGGGGGTACATATGTACCATTAGCACAAACAGCGACACACAAAGTAACTAAGATACCCCTCTCAGCGCTGGTGATTTTACCAACTTGTTTTTGACCACTACAAGCTATAATTTTTGGAGGCTTTTGTACTGTGGTAGCTGCAGTTCCGTCACAGTTATATATCTGACTACTACAAATATTATGTTTGACTAAAACCTTTCGAAGGTTTTCAAAAAACAGTGACACATTGTGCTTATCAAAGCTAGTAGCACGGCTGAGACTCGTCGCTTCAGGTGTTCGTAAACTGAGGATCGGTTGCTTTTTTCGGAACAGACAAATCCATTCTATTCCTGCGTGTATGCTGTTGTGCCAAGACTGTGGCACATCATTAGAATTCGCGACTGCAAATTTGTTTGCAAATTCACGAGTCATTTTTATTGTTAACCCATAACACATCTGAGATGCCTTTACATAATATGCTGCTAATGCCTCTTCTTCATTATCATCAAAAATCTGACAGAAACCGTGTTTGCGTTCAAAACTAAAGTTTTCTCTATCACTATCACTAGTAAGCTTATACTTGAGCACTTTTCTATGAAGAGCAGATTTGCTTAATTTGTACAAGTCTGCCGCAGGTCTTAATTTTAGGTCACCAGAAATCACTTTCGTCACAGCTATTCTCATCTTTTCTTCATAGTCACTGTAATTATTTTTGCTTGATGCGATATTCTTCGCCTCCTCATGTCTACTATTTTCCGGCATCTAGGCAGAAACAGCTGGAATTAATGAGAAATCACGATAGTTTCGAGACTTCATGCAAGATGGTGTATAGTGGGACATGTCCCATTATGGACCACACACATTGGTCCCGCAAAACACCATGTGTTCATTCCACAAATCATAATTAAAAATAGAACAACCTTTTCATATTTTGAATTACAAATGTTTACATACCTTGAGCATATATTAGATCAGCCCTGTTGTTAATTTGACTCCTCTTGGTGCTCAAATAAACGAAATTTACAGAACACAGAAGAAAATAATAGTTTGCAACGATTGTCAGATAAGACAGAAAAGTAATAACAATGCACTGTTGGTAAGGCAGTGAAATGTAAATAAGATTGAAATAAGAAAAGGTTTAGACTCTTCAGAGTGGAGAGAGTTCACCTACTGAACAACAGATGACCAAAAATGCGATTGTCCCACAATGTACCATGTCCCCATATGCACCACCTTCCCCTACCTCTTGTCACTTACAATCACTTGCAAAAAAACTACTAATGCATAACCTAGAAACTTTGAGTGAAATTGATATTGAGATGCTGAAGTAAAGAGTGCAAAATTTCAATAAATTAGTTGAAGGAAGTATTTCTGAACATCACAAATGTGGATGTTTGCTTTATTATTCAAGAAATAAAGTCAAATGTTGTGATCCTTCCGGCAAACATGCAAAAAAAGTTACGAGTGGTATACTCTAGCATCTCAATATCAATTTCACTTGAAGTTTCTAGGTTACGCCCAACTAGGTTTTTTTGTAAGTGATAGTAAATGACATGAGGTGCTTGTCAAATTAGTAATCGTGCATGTTTCGATTTCCATAGTGAGGAGATTTATCAAATGAGTCGATAATATACAGCTATAAAACTATACATACTACAGAAAAAAAGGTACAGAGTTAGAGAACTTTTTTAACGAATTTCATCAACATAATTGCTATTAATCTTATTTTAACTATAATACCAAACTACAACTTAAAATAGAACTAAAACTACGAGCTAAACAAATACTATATAAGTGAAGAACTAACCGATGTCCTAATTTATTAACAAAAAACAGCTGCTGCCTCCAGTATTGCAACAACAACTTACAATTCCACGCATAGATGTAGCACAATTCTCTCAAAATTAGTACATTTTTAAAATTATTTTGAACCTTGTCAGTCATTATAAATGACTTTGTGAAATAATACTTATCAAAATCATCAAATAATAATGACTCATATTATAATTTGTTAATTTTGCGGCATCTGAAATGGGTTTTCATTTGATAACACTGAAAAAGCGAACCGACATTACGCAATATCTAAGACTTACTGTGCCTAGAGCAATCGAAATTTTCGCCCCAAATTTTTTTTAGTGATAAAAGAGTTGCAGTTCTATCGTCTTACAAGGTTTTGTTGATTCCGGCTCATAGAGAAAAAAGTACAAGTCGGTCGAAATTCGCGAAAAACAAGTTTTTTGGCAAATCTGCTTTTTCAAATAGCTGTAACTCAGGCCCTGGTTGACTAATTTTGACATGCAAGTGCTCATTTGAAAGATCAAAGATTGCCAAACAAAATGAGATCTGTGAGAATTTGACTGTTGGCACCAGCTAGAAGATAGTAACTTTCTCGAAATTTAGGTTCCGCTTTGACAGGTCGCTAAAGGAGGCCTTTGGTTGACGAGGCTAAATTTTTGAAGTACTAGAAGACATTACGGGAAAAATGAGCTTCGCGAAAGTTTATTGATTGAAAGGGCGCTAAGAACCACCATATCAAAGATAGGTCAAAAAGGGATACATTTCGTCCTACTCGGACCATTGGCTCCTCGAAGTCTGAAATTCCGACGGCCCTGAAGAGATTTTCCATCCGTACGAAGTCCTCTCATATATGTATCAATTCTCTGTATCAATACCAAGCTCGTTTATCGTTTGATTCAGCACGAAATCAATTTTTGTTGTAATGATGCTGGCAATAGTAACCCTTTGACGGCACCGAAGAGATTTTCTACCAGTACGTAGTTTCCTCTTATAGTTATCAATTTTATGTAATAATACCGAGCTGTCTCCTCGTTTTCCACCAGTACGAAGTTTTCTCATATAGTTATCAGTTTTATGCATTAATACAGAGCTGGCTTCCCGTTTCCTTCAGCATGAAATCAGTTTTTATTTTAATAAGGGTAGCAATACTAACCTTCCGAAGGCTCTGTACTGATACCAAGCAGGCTTCTTGTTTCCTTCAGTGAAAATTAATTTTTGTTATAATAAAGGTGGCAATACTAACCTTTGGACGGCATCGAAGAAGTTTTCCACTAGTGCGAAGTTTCATCATATAGTTGTCAATTTTATGTAACAATAGCAAGCAGGCTTCTCGTTTATTTCAACATGAAATCGATTTTTATTATAATGAGGGTGGCAATACTAACCCTTCGCCGACCCGAAGAGATTTTCCACGCGTACGAAGTTTTCTCATATTGTTGTCAATTTTCTGTATCAATATCAAGCTGGCTTCTCGCTTCCTTCAGCATGAAATCAATTTTTATTATAATGAGAGTAGCAATACTAACCCCACGACGGTACCGAAGAAATTTTCCAACATCACAAAGTTTCCTCATATAGTGACTTATTCTCTGTATCAATATCAAGCTGGCAAGATTTTACACATGTATGGGGTTTTCCTATATAATTATCTATTTTCCGTATCAATATCATCCAGGCTTCTCGTTCCTTCAGCATAAAATAGATTTTTATCACATTAGGGTTAACAACACTACACTTGCAAGGCATGTAATGGACGTGCCTTCTATACATTGTTCTCCTATTTATAGGTAGACTATCATCATCAATTATTTCAGTAGGTATTCATATAAATCTGTTGTTCAACTCCTTTTGGCATGAATTACGATTCCAAATTGTCTAAGAGTAGGAGAAAACTTTGAGCAACACATTCTCATTGTATGAATTGTATGATTTGGCAGCTCTTATTTGGCTGCCAACTTCACACTGATGTGGATGTGTCTTCTAGCCTAATGGAACACGCCGAATGTCTTTCGAAACTTGTCGGTGAAGTTGAATTGCTCTAGAGAAATTGGTGTTTGCCGAATAATTCAGTTGACAGAAATTGAGTCAGTTCGCTCGATTCCCTGCATTCGTGACTATTTGTGGTGCGTCAAGATTTGGAGAATGTTATTCACATATCGCCATGAATAATTTCTGTAAATAAATGTTATCCATCTCTCTTAATGAAGAGAAGTCGATGAGGTTTCTTCGTATAAATTTTTTTCGCAAAGGCCAAGAGCACTAAATGCTACCTTTAAGTCAGTATTCATGTTTTACTTTATAAAAACAGAAATAATCGCTGAAGATATGCTGAACGCAAAGAACATTTGTTTGGACCATCCTGTTCCGCTTGTTCCTGCGCGCTCAGTTCGTTCTTTTCGATCCTGCTAAAATGTTCAAGTCTGGACGCAATATGATCTTGGTCTTTCTGATTTCCTTCAGAATCATAGTCGGCTCAAAAGCTTGTTCAACATATCCGGGAGTTCCAAATTTCTTCCTCCCATCAACTTCGAATCTCCCAACGATAGAGATAGATTGATACATTTCCTTTGAAGTTAAGTTCAACAGTATATTCGTTGCAAGACTTGCAACTGCCATTTTAATGAAATTTTTATTGTGTTCATATTTATAATTCTTGCTCTGCCGGCAAACGTTTCAGCTTCCAAACTCTTCTGCGGATTCAATGTATGATTGTGATATTCACTATCTTACAACTACTTGAATGATTTGAAACTGAAGGTTTTGGCAGGTGTTATTTGGTTCATATTATTATAACATAAGAGGTTTCGGTCCTGTGATGTGAAATACGCTTAGGTTCAAGGAAAAACGGCCATGAGAGGGCTTTGGAACACGCGGCTGTGGCATCAATGTCATATCCTTCAATCATTACACCATCCAACCTAGCAGATTTCGTTATCTAATGTTTGAGTTAAGTAGTAGGTTTACATCGATAACAGCTGTTGTTCACGGATATCACCCGCGGATGAACTTAACATCCGTAGGAATGAAAATGTATTACAAATGCTTTAGAAACAGCTAAGTCGAAAGCGTATTAGAATTGACAACATATGTTTTATGTGTTTCAAAACATCTTATTATTTCTTGCTGTTAGGAGAACTGTCAACACAATCAACCTTATTTCAATGATATTACAAAGTATAGAGCAATGTAACTTAGTGACGCTACAATTTGATGACGTCATTCGAATCTCAAAATATGGATTAAGGACAATGCTGCGGGTTGAATATATGTGTATGATATATATATATATATTATAAACAGAAACACGCTGTTGTCATTATGGTGTAATTACTTGTACTACTTTTTAATGGGTCTTTGAATGCATATGGAAATATCAAAATCATAGTTCTTTTAAATATGAGTAATGAGTAATTCATAAAAAGACAGCCTCTCATTAATTATTAAACCACCAAAGGAAGTATGTATCATTAAATTCTGAGCTTTTCGAGATCCAAATATTCTTACACTTGTGTGATGCCCGACTACATTAGATAGATGAATGTTGTCAAGTAAGTTTCATTGTCTATTTCCGGTGAATCCTAAAATGGAGTAATCAGTATGATAGTGCCTATGTGTCTTTTGGTTCCTAGTTCGTAGAAGCAATATTATTTCTTCTTCATTATACGATTATTGTAATTGGCCTACAGAAACTCTTCCAGATTTCGGTGGAATGTTCGTTCTGAACCTTTCCGAATCAACCTGGACTATTTATGAGTCTGTGTGTGTATCCTGGACTATTTATGAGTCTGTGTGTGTATATGCAAATCCACTGAGGAGACTATCGCGCCGTGCCTATTTTTGATAAGGATTTGAACATTTGCATTCGCTTTAAAGTAGCCGTATCGTTTTGGGAAGCGGAAGCTCTCTTGCAAATGATACTCTTGACATTCATCACCAGGCCTTCGAATAGAATTCATACTACCTACTTTTTGTATCAAGATGACAACATTGTTTTTCTGGTTAGTGTCCAAAATTGATATTTTTCAATATTCAAAATGACGTCATGGATGAGTGATGTCACAATTTTGTATTCGTCGACCACCTCGTCATAAAGATAATCCTCAAATGAACAGATCATGGGTCATAGTTACTTTATAATAACTTTGTCGTATCATGGAGATAACGTTTACATACAGTATTCTTGACATAGTTCTTGATGTCAATGGTTTAGACAGTTCACCTGACAACAAAATATTATTATAATACATGAATTATAATGATATAGTTGTAAAAACACATTGTTGTCAATTCAAATGAACCTTCAAAGTCTGGAATTTTCCATTTCAGTGTTAATACTCGACCCATTGGTATAGTATGGAATTGTTGATAAGTTATAGCAACCTTGTCATTAGTAAAATTTTTAACACTTCCACTACAGAAGACGGCATTGCTCTAATGATCATAGGAAAAATGAAGTGGTCGTAATAAAATATCATATTATTGCATGAAGAAAAATGTATATCAGTGATGATTTGTATAGTACGTATACCTACACAGAAAATTTGATAGCAAACTCTTGCGGAAGACTATTATGTTCAAGAGATAGATTAATGTGCACCAGTTTTCCCCTCTTTCTCAATGCTTATGAAATTCATATCATCTAGATTCTAGATGATCTACATTAGGAGAACCTTGCGAGTGCATTTAACTGTAGCACGATGTGACGAATCCATCCCCCCCCCGTACAAATGTTCTCATCTTACCACGCCTTAATATTTTGTGTTTAATGTATCCAATCTGTTTACAATTTGAAAGAAATTATATAAACTATTCATGATATTATCCCAAGAGAATAGCATATTATCTGATAAATCCTTGCAATTCATATTGAAATTACATTGTATCTACGATAACTACACTCAAATCAGCGTCAAATGAAATAACAATCTGTTAGAATAACAGCGGGCTACAAAATTTCCATCAAAATATGAGAACAGCTGACGCCAGCGCTACCGAATGTACACTTATAACTGGTAGACGCATTCCGAAACTAGATGCCGTTCAATAGATTATTGCATTTGTATGAAAATTTGAACAAAAATATTGCCTCTTGGCACCATATTGCCCCTCCTTTCCCTAATACTCCAAACAGTTGATATTTCCCATTTCAATAATTTAATCAGTAAGGTATGTCCTCTTTGATATAACCGAAGAAAATCGATTAGAAATAATTATTGTGATTGAAAAGTTCTGTGAATTATTTAATAACAGATCAATATTATATGACGTGTTGACTGTATAATTGAGTCCTCCGAAATATCTTTATGAATAATTGAAAATTATAGTTTATTGGTAATTCGACGTTATGAAGTACATCAGTAAGTAACAGGAACCTAGCTCTTCTGTTGTGGACGATGTATATCCTAAATTCCGAATACCTTGGGATTCACCTATCTGAGGAATTACCATATTTGTGGTTTCGGTGTTTACTTATTGCAAACTAATTTTATACTTTCTAAAGTTGAAGAGTAAAATTCAAATTAACATAAACACTTGTAACATTTAATTTCTAATCAATGGTGACAAATTTATAGTTGATAACTCCAAGCTTTGAGAATAACACATTGTGGTGAAACAGTTCTTCATCATTATTTATGATTAAGTAATACAAGATTCTGTGAAATATGAGTTTTGATCTTCAACTTTAGAAAGTTGAGATGTTGAATTGAAAAATGGGATTGGTGAGCTTAAGTGGTTGTGAATACAATATTATTTTTGTATTTTTGAAAAGAAGATATGAGTCATATCGGTAAGCTCTGATGATGGCTACTTAGTAGTTGAAAGGTCTTCAGAACTCCAACTGTATTTTTATTGAATAAATGATTGTTTCTTATTCATAATCTCTCAATTTTATTCTGACAAGAATACCGTTTTCAAGAGAAGAAAAACGTAGTATGGCTTTGCAACTGAATATGAAAACTACATTCGAGACATACCTCCAGCAGAATCCAGAAAGGTAGCAGCGAACAAAAGGGAACAACCGAATGTATTTCAAAATGTTTTGAGTCAGATATCTCTGAACTCATCTCTACGAGATTATTTAAGGATAATCGAAAATCTGGAGAATTAAATGATAAACCATTTAGGAGCTAGAAAGTAGCTGAAGACCAAGAGAAAAAACGGAAATTCAGTGATTACTTTCAAAATGAAGAAGTTATAGGAGGGACACATCCACATCCACTCTATAGGTTTGTAAGTTTCGCATGATAAAAGCATGGATGAGGTCTACAATGTCGCACGAACGGTTAGCATCACTTACCATGCTGTAAATTCATCGAAAGCCAGAAGAAAAGTGGATTGTCTAATATGAATAACTACTTATTTTCAGGCTACTAACACATTATATCAACATTTGAAAAATAACAAAGATAAGTCGAAAAACGAAATCTGGAGTCTAGAAGATACATTCTGGTTCTTGTTCAAACATGTTGTATGGATTGAAGTGGTGGGTCTTTCTCTAGAAGTTATTGAAATAATAAAGTTGACTCCAATTATGCCACATAATTTCCAGAGACGGGACCTCACAATCAGAATTTTGAAATCTGACTTCTTAGATTTCAATGTAAGTTGTGCAAAACCTGTTTTCTTGGAATAATTGAGTTAACCTTCAACAATCTGAATTCATAATCATCAAGTCAACCCCTTTGGTCATATATTATATACTTTTTTTGTCATTCATACCTGGTCGGGGCTGTTGCGCGCTCTGACGACATCGCAGCAGCTGCGCCAGAAGAATCCAGTCAGTTCACTGAAGCTACTCCTCCCCGCCGGTCGGTACGTACCTTCAGGCTCTCAAATCGTGTGCCCTGAGTATCCCTATTGACCAGAATGATAGCCTTCTGAATCCGGCCTATCAAGATCTGCGAAGAGTTCGTACAGACCGGAATGATCTTCAAGTTCGAACGCAGTGGAAACCGAATTTCGCACAAAACACCAATGAATAAAGCGACTACTTTGACCTTGTGACCTTGCTATAGCGTGCAAAGCAGGAGATCTTGATACTTTGTACATTTTTCCTGGTCTTTCAAGACTATGTTCTTCTCTGTCGGAGCGGAGAATTCGACGACGTACATTGTCTTTGTCTGTTTATCGAGTTGGTCAACTCAAGATTATTTGCTTGTATGAACCTGACGATCGGAACCAGGTAGATTTGGCCTTTTTCGTTTCCTAGAACGGACTCAATCTTCTGGCATGTAAGGCAGCACCGGTTTCTGGTCTATATCGTACGAGTGCCTCAGATGGTAATACAGCACCCGTAGGGCCGCATTATGGCGATGAGTGTACGCCGAGGCCGACTTTGCAGGACATGCTGACAGAAGATGAAAAAGCGTGTCAGGCGCCTCTCGACATCACGTTGCGGCGATAGACCAAGGTGTTGAATACACCATATTGGCAAGCTGCGGTAAGTCCCTCGGTTTTGGATGTAGGCCAAACTGACCTTAGGTAGCCGAAGGTCAGCCTGATTGACAAGCCGACCGTTCCGATGTTTCGATAGGAAACATCGGCTTGAAACTAGAAGTTGCCCTTTAGTTGGTCTTCTCGACCGATGTGAAATTCGAGACCAAGTTCTTTCACATTATTTTGTGCTGGAGATTTGTTCTCATATAGCCGGTCCTCCGCAGATAGAAGTGCGTGCAGCAGCAACATGTATGTCCTACGGGCCAGCTCGCTACGTTCGAAGCAGTTCGATAAGTGTCATTCCGGAGTTCATTCGTCCACTCAGAGCGTCCATGTAGATCACGGTCGTCATCGCCGGCACCGTCCTTTTGGGCCCCACCCACCTGTCCCTGCTCCTCGTTCTACGTGGATCTTATGTAAGGTTTTCTTGGTTATTTTGGTTCTTTAATACGACTAAAAATAAAATAAGATTTCTCTTTGTCGTTTCGATATTTTATTTATATCTTGATCAAAACTTGTTATGTTAATTACTGTTTCCATGTAATTTGGAAAAGAGTAGATAACTGCAATCGACTTGTGATTTTCAAAATCCAATTCAAACTGCCGAAAATTTTGGATCGATTGTGTGTGAACGAGTAACGAATGACTAATTATCAAATTGATTTACTTGAAATTGGTTGAATCTAGCTAATTAATTTTATTCTTATAATAAATCTTTACTCAGGATTATTCAGTGTAGTGTTTCATTTATCATTTTGAAGTTTGCTATTATTCCATCATTTTCTGTAGAATATTATAAATATTTTGGAATAAAACGTTTATATTAACTTATATACTTACAAAATGTTGAAAAGAACGAAACAGAATTTGGATTATTTGTCAGATTCGACGACAAGAACTAAAACACAAACCCATTATATAGAGAAAAACTTTATACCTTGTACATAAAATTGCTTTATGAAATTCCCAGAATGATAGATATGATTGAAGTAAAAGTGGAATACTTAGAGAATGAAATATAAACATTTTGGATTCGGAATTTCAACGACATGCTTCTCATATATCTCAAAAGTACTCAGTTTCAGTTGAATTTTGAATGCATAAGACAAAACTCTTTGTCGAAATATGCTATTATAATTTATTAACTTCGATGGAATTGTCAATTATGGTGTTACAGGTATATACCTACTTGTATAATTCCTCGATAATGTGCTCCAATTCAAACGTAGAAAAACATTAGGTTCTCCATGAATAGAATAATTTATAATTTCGGTGTGAGAATGGAGCATTATTTGAATTTAATAAGTGAGAATTCGTTCAAATCCTATAGTCATTTGTAGGAACGAATAAAAAAATCAATATAATATAACACTCGCGCTAGTACCTACGGGAACTTTCGTTAAACTCATGAATAAAGGGTAGATTTGAACTCTTGATATTACGATAAATGATAGCTGGAAGCATAAATTTGCATTACCTTGAATACAAATTAATTCGACAAACAGGCTGAACATCATAAAGGTCCCTTTGTACAAGCATATTCGATGCACTGCTTTTCAAGAAACAGAAATATTGAATGGACAACTCACATGTGTAGACCAAGAGAATAAACCTACCAACAGAAATATTTTCGCAAATAGAGATCAATCCATACTATCGTAATAATAAATACGTTAATACCTACGTTAATTCACTTCAATTCTACTTATCTGTTCTAACGTAGGATTTATGACTAATTCTTGAAGAATTACTTCAATGTGTAATCCCTTGACGAATATTGAATCATAAAGAATATATTCATTGAAAATAATTTTCAAAGAATTCATTAAGCATCGCAAAAGGAAGTAAACTAAGTCACTAAGAGTTGACAGATGTGTCGCCTTGCTGGTTCTCGTCAGAACTCTGTTTCAAGTTTCAATACCATCCATTTTGTGGACTCACTTATGATCGGTGTATCACTTCATTACATTCATCATACTATTATTCAAGGTACGAGGTGGTTGTCAGAAATACTTTCTACAATTTTTTTTTAAAGTGGTTATTCGAGAAATTAACTTAATACCTCGTGACGAGGAATTATACATTTTTGGTTTAAGTAATTTACTGGATCTTTGTCCTTTGGATTTGTAAATTCTTCTCACAGATAAGTTATTATCTTTATTTCTAGTGAAGTACGTATGGCTCATATTTTATTAATAATAAATTTTAATATACATTTTTGAACAATTTCCCATACCCACCATCAATCAAACCACACATTACATGAATCTCCACCAAAAACTAGTGGAATATTTGTTACTCCAGGATATATAAAATTGGTTCAAGGTATTGTAAGGTATGTATTAATCCGTCACATAGTTAGCATGAAGATTCCATTCAATCTATCTAAATTTTCATCTTCTCTTCTAATATTATTCTTTATTATATAAAAATTAATGAACCAATCAAACACCTTCACGCACAGTTTGTCATTACAACTCAGCCGACTGGGCCTGTCTTTGCATGTTTTTCTCCGAGGTTTCCTGGAGCAGCTTATGTTTGAAAACTGATGACTCAACGCAATGTACCACAAAAATCTCGGATATTATAAGGCTATGAAAGGAAACTTACATACCCTATACCAACAAATCAACGTCATCTGGTGAATGATGGTTCAATGACATCTGTTCCAGGACCGTTGCCTCAGAACAAATAGTCGTTGGTGTGGTAACACATGTCAGGAGACAACAACAGAAATCCTTTTGCTAGAATGTATGCCGAAAATTTCACGTCCACAAGGGAAAGACCGTCCTAGTATTGCTGCCATTGATGGCCATAGGCCTGAAATTATCTCTCTTTAGCGCACACTTAGGCGCATTCTGCTCGAATTCAATACCAAAATGGCTATGGGGCTATACGAAATTCTACTTGTCGTTCTCAAGGAATGTGCACCAGAGTCAACACCAGCCTTCTGCAGGTTGCTTACACTTTTAAATATACTCCTTCCAACGGGAAGACAGCTAGAATTCAACCAATTACAAAAAGAGGAAACAAGACCCTCCCTTATGATTATATCTCTAAAGTGATGGAGAATGCAATCAACATCGAGCTCATCTATTACCTAGAGAGTTCCAAAATCGTGAATGACCGGAATTATCATTTCTGTCAGCAGAGACCTGCTCGCCTACGTAACACATGTATGGCAGAAATATATTGAGAAATGTGAGGAATCTCCAGTTGTAGCATTGGCTATCTCCAAATCATTTACCGGGCCTGGAACCGATGTCTTCATGGAAAACTGCCGTCATAAGGTTTGCCACCTCAACTTTGCCGCTTACTATCAAGTTTTCTGTTAGATAGATCACCCCATGTGGTAGTATGTGTATTCTCTTCCGATACATAGGCAGCTAACCACAGAGATTTGTGTTGCATCAACTTCGTTTCTGCTCCACATCAACGATCTGTTGGAGGTGGGCACCGATCTATAGCTTTGCAGATAATGGTTTACTCCATACTGCTTTCTCATTTAGAGTCCCTTTTCAATACGATTGAGTCGGAGAAGCAAGACAGAGACAGGTTGATCAAATTATTGGAGATCTGGCAAAGATTTTCAAATGGGGATCTGACAATCTAATGCAACCAAAACTTGTATCTTGTATCTTCTCCAGAAAGGCGTATCTCACAATCCATACAATGACGTCAGGTACAACTATTACTATGAAGTCTCCCATATCCATTCTCGGGACTACCACCAACAGCACTTCCTCATGGGATGATCATAAGAGGTTCATTGTGAGAACCGCTCAATAAAAATTTGGTTTTCAATTCCGTGTCATGAGCTACTTTATATCCCAGCAGTTTCTCATAAGCTTCAAAGCACAGATTCGATCTGTACTAGAGCACTGTTCACATGTTTCTAGTTCGGCTCCCGAATATACGCTGAAACCCCTGGAGTCTATGCAGGAAAGATATATTCGTCTGATTGATGATGTCACACTTACATACCTACAATTCATTGACCTCTCTAGAACATCGTAGGAAGTTGGATGATCTATCCTTTTTTATATATATTTCCATGGTCGGTGTTCATCAAAAATTACGTATGATATTCCATCACGAGAGATTTCAGGTGAGGAACTAGTCGAGCTCAAGCTAGTCAGAATTTCATTATCAAGCTCGGGACGGGACATCCCGAACTTCATCCTACCAGATTTCATTTTCCTAACGAACGGCGCAGTTGTGGTCTTTCCTTCGACCTATTATCTCGGAACCTTCAATAAGAATTCGAACCTATCTCGTTCTCACATTCACGATGTTCTTCGAACATCATAGGTTTTCCTTCGTATAGGATGAATTTGTATGGGGCCTATGGGGGGGGGGGATGTATATTGTCTATCCTCATGTCATCTCAGAGTTCCCTGTCTTCACGTATCCATTACTAGACACCATAGGCCAGACCTTAGATCCTCCATATATTGAAAGGGTTGTAGTTTTTCTTCTCCTATCATTGAGAACCCTTGCCTTGCTAGACCTTCGAAGTAGCACATTAATGTGCTGTTTCCTCATATCATTGGCAGAGCCCACATAAGGTTGTACCATATCGGACTACCAGTCCGATGTTCTCCATGTGTTCGTTTACAATGCCCTGTCAGGAGACCAACCACTGAACTGGTTTATCTCCTATTCTGGCTTTTAGGTACTCCGTGAAATTTGGTGATGGTTCTTTAATGAACTCTTCGGCCTGTTCCATCGTGTAGTCGGAGTATTGGAAAAATATATTTCCGTAGCTTATAATATTATTTCGAACAATATATATATATATATATATATATATATAAACAAGTTTAAAGTTTCTTTGCCTAATTGGCCACTATCGTGTATGTAACTTAAGAGATATAGAAAATTTAATTCTATATCTCTTAAGTTACATATATATATATATATATATATATATATATATATATATATATATATATATATATATATATATATATATATATATATATATATATATATATATATATATATATATATATATATATATATAAACAAGTTTAAAGTTTCTTTGCCTAATTGGCCACTATCGTGTATGTAACTTAAGAGATATAGAATTAAATTTTCTGAATTATGAAGATAACTTAGATAATTTAACAAAGGATTATAAAATGAATAAACGTAAAAGATTGAACCATAGGCGGGATTCGAACCCACATTTCTGGATTTCTAGTCCAGGGTGTTTACCAATTACACCACTTCGGTCCTATTAGATTTTTATATTTTTGTAAATATAAACCTCTGAAAGGATAGTAGATCATTGATGAACACAATGCGATTCGATGCCCCACCATAGATCCTATTCACGCACATTCATCTAAAGTTCAGTCGTTTTTTGAAGTAAGGATTGTAGGTTAGTACTGCTATGGTTGGCAGTTACTTGACAGTTCTTATTCAAATGACAGCATCCTGGTTCTTATATATTTCTTAAGGGCCGTGTCATAAATCCTACACATCTGGTTTCGAAAGTAGATACTTGACAAATAACTTCGTTCTTCTCATTTGTTGTGAGAATACCAATCAATATGCACTCATATATTTTAATAATATTACTGAATAGCGGATTCTTACTACAAAAAAATAATTTTTTATACATTAATTCTGACGATACAATTTCGATTATTCGTGGTTCTGTTCGTTTCGACGGCGTGGGCTCTTTTAATTGAAGTTAAATTGTGCGATTTGGACGCTTGTGCTATAATTAGTTTTAATAAACCCCCTTTTTGACATAGTGAGTCTTCTGATGATGGTCGTGAGACCGAAACGTACGTAAAGACGAATAGTCAAAACGAAGTGTTATTGTGACCTATTTCCCGAGAATTTTTATATATACTTATATATTTCAATAGAACTGACTGAGAATTGTTCTGGTTAATTATAAACAAGTTTAAAGTTTCTTTGTTTAATTGGCCACTATCGTGTATGTAACTTAAGAGATATAGAATTGAATTTTCTGAATTATGAACATAACTTAGATAATTTAACATAGGATTATAAAGATGAATAAACGTAAAAGATTGAACCATAGGTGGGATTCGAACCCACATTTCTGGATTTCTAGTCCAGGGTGTTTACCCCTTATCTTCATAATTCAGAAAATTTAATTCTATGTCTCTTAAGTTATATATATATATATATATATAGATTTTCTGACAATGCTTCTACTAAGGAACAACAAATGTAGCAGATGTTGTCAGAACCATTCGCTTATAATTAATAATCAGGATATATTTCATGTAATATCGGAGTTCAATTCTATCGAAATTCACGTTCAAAACGGATATATGAATTGACAACATAATTGAATAAAATCGACTGCTTCGTTCGGCTTTGGAGAGTATTGCAAACTGTTCAAATAAAATATTCCTGGTTTGACGAATATAGCTCGGGACTTATTTAGGGAAACTGTTCAGATGAATTATGAATCACGTATCACTTTTTTCCGTGAATAGGATGTACAATTGGCGCTTTATTGTTGTTGCTCAAAACTTTTCGAATGAGAACTCCCTACCATTGAATTATTCGATCACAATTTCAGGGCAATTGGTATATAGTTATTTCATAGCATTCCTTAAATTATTGTGCTTCAAATCTGATGAAAGAACATAGAAAGTGACTACCTTTCCTAGAAGAGACATGTAGGTACTCGACTTAAACATAATATCTGATCCAAACCTCAAATCGTCCCTGAAAGAATCGCGAATATTACTGTTGATAGCAATTCAGAAATCGAGAGCTCATTTTTCATGAACTTCAAGATACAATTTTAAACTATTGCAACTGAAGTACGACCTAATTTATTGTATTACAATTGGGAAAAGTACGATAACAAAAATGTTCCCCATGTTCAATAGATATTAAAAATATTAACCACACTTTTGAGCTGAACTATCCAACCTACTTCATCACCCGTAATTGTAATTCAATGATCAATAATGAGCATGACTTACCTTATCAAAACGCATCAACGAATCCTCACAAATTTGTAGCACTACACCGTCATATTTTTTCCGTACCTTGCATACCTATTATAGCAGTTGAAGATTTTAGGCATCGTACATGTTGAGCTGTTTCATTCATATCGTACTGTAGTTCGAATCTGGGGCTGGCGCTGACATTGGATGCTGCGCTCTACTGAATTATTGATCTGTTCCATACCTGCAGAGAGAAACTTATATACAAGGAGCTTTCGAGAAGCTTTGAAGTACAGCATTGAAATAACGATAAATCTATTAATTGATGCGATATTTCCATACACCGTAAGAATATGTAATATTGAATATAATGAATGATCATGACATAAGTTTGTACTCATATCTTCGAATAAGATACTAAATGGCTCCTTGAAAGTTTATCTAGAGTGGAAAAGAAAATTGAACTCTGAATCAAACGACCTAATCATGTCTGTTCGAATATCTGCCTATTATCTATCCTCAAATCCCCCTGTCTATTATTTATCCGGGTGTATCGCATATTGAAGATATTGATAGCAAATTTAACATGCGTGTTCAGAGCTGAGAGAAGAAGATTCTTATTATCATATAATTATGGAGATGCGCTGCACCATTTTCGATATCAGGTCATAATCCGCTTCTTCTTCTGATCACCATTCGAATCTCGAGAAATTAATGAATAATAATCAAACAATTACTTGAATTACTTTCGGTAAATATCAAATAGCAGTTTATTGATTTTTGATGAAATTAAATAAAACAACACATTCTTAACTAGGTGTATTATCATTACCAATTTTTGGTATAAGACGCAAGTGTAGTCTCGACAGTTAAAATGTTATCATCAACCGATAATAGTAAGTTACAAATTATATAACTGTCAAATAATGAGGATAAATTGGATGAGGTCACGGCCCCAAGAATTAATTATTTACCAATTAACAAAATTTCAAAAGAAAACTGGGATTTGGAAATAATGATATTCACAATGCCTTTATCAATTTAATCAAAAACGTGTTTCAAACTATTGAAATGAAAGTTAACCATAAAAAGCGGGAAAGAAAACAATGGTTATTAATCCTTTACTCCCAAAATTATAAAAGCAAACTACATTCATAAGTAATGAAAAATTAAAATGATGAAGATCCAAAACACATACATGTACTCAAAATCCTGATGAAAAAGAAAAACACAACTTCTATGAAAAGAAAATTGAACAACATTTATAGTCCAAAGTGAATCTGGCAAATCACCCTTATCCACTAGAAATACTATCAAAGTACTAAGGACCTTTCGGCAACCAAGTACCATAATCAGAGTAAATTACATTATAAATCAAAACGTGTCTGTTTAAATACTATTTGGGGAAAGATCTCTTTTCATCGTAGAACCACTACCGAATTTAATGGAAAAATGTATGGAAATAAGTACCAAATCAGTGCAAATGCGCTATCATTACACCTATTAATAAGGGAGGGGATATGACCAATTGACCAATTACCGACCAATTTCCGTTATTCCAACACTCGGAAAAATCATTGAAAAAGTTGTATCAAAAAGGCTGAATGAATTTCTAGAAAAATTCAAAATAATAGGTAAAAGTCAATATGGCTTCCGCGAGAAAACTTCTACTCAGGATGCAATCTCAGAATTAGTGGACAATATTAGGTCGAATGTAGATGCAAACAAAAAGGTTATATGCGTCTCCATCGATTTGGCAAAAGCCTTTGATACTGTTGATCACCGACTATTACTAAGAAAACTAGAGAATATTGGCATTCGGGGAAATGCTCTTCAACCTACTTGAAAGTTATCTGACTGACTAGATGCAAAAGACAAAACTGGTGACAAAAGGAGCAAAGAGCAAATATCAACTGTTGGCATAGCACAAGGAAGTCTATCAGGGCCTACCTTATTTACCATGATGTATTAATGATCTTATACTTTCTAAGAACTCATGTGAAAAACTGATAGCTTTTGCAGATGATATGGTCATCGTACATGAAAGGAATAACTGGGACACGTAATATAATAGTTAAAGATCTACAATACATGAAACAATGATATGATATCAACTTATTATCTATAAATTAACAAAAACAAAACACTTAACTATAACCGTTACCACAAAAAAATTACTTTACTCCAATGAAATTCAATTCGGAGGTGAGGAAAATCTTGAAATTGAAAGATTAACGAACTTTGAATATACTAGACTCACATCCAAAATGGGACGAACATGCTGTTGAAGTAAATAAGAGATTGGGACACCTAATCTACAAATTCAAAGCACTCAACAAGAGACTCACGATTTCATGTTTGAAAACCATATACTATACGCTAGTAGAATAAATTCTTCAATATGGTATACTTGCATGGGAAGCACTAATCATTCTGATTACATCAAAATTGAAAGACTGAAAAAACGCTTTTTGAAAATTGTGCTACACAAACCTATTTTATATAGCTCAGAACAAATTTACAAAGAATCAGGAATATTAAGCTCAATAGAATTGTATTGTAAACAAGCCCTCATCTGATATAAAAAGTAGTTTAACAAACGGGGTCCTGGGACAGTTCGATGGCATGTCCATCCGCCTGTCTCCACAAACTCTAACTTCTTGTGGGATGTTGTCAATGACCAGAGGCTTCTGCAGAAGAAATTGTCATCAAAAACCAGAGGGAAAAGTGTCATTTATCCCCCCTCACGTGGGTCACCTTAATTGTTTCACCTTGATTATAGGTAAAGGTGAGCCTAGCCTCGCCCATAATGATTTCAAGTCGGAAGAAAGTGATTTTTATTTTATTTTAGTTTGGAATTAAGTTAAAAATAGTTATCTTTATGTTGTCGAGACTTGTTATTTTCTCATATCTGCTGAGGTCACACACGGATCAAACAAATATGATATGAGATGTTAAAATTATTTTGTATTAATGATTTGAGTTTATGATAATCATATCGCTTGTTGACCTTCACTGAACTTTATATAGAATAATTATTTTATTATTTATAGAATGAGACTACAATTTTCACATTTTTGTTCTCCTTAATTTCATACGACATGTACTTACTGCACAGTTTAAAAGATATTGGTATAAGAAATAATGAGTCGATATTGTTTCAAATTTATTAATTCAAAAGTAAAGAGAGATGAGTGAGCCAATAAGTACAAAATTTGTAATTTCATAAGGCACGGTTATCCGGCCAATTTTATTTTATACATATTTTTTTTTTACATCCAAACCTGGTCGAGGCTGCTGCAAGCTCCGACGACATCGCAGTTGTCGAACTAGAAAAACTCAAAAGGCGGTTAACCGAAGCTACTCCTCCCCACCGATCGGTAAGTGGCTTCAGGTGCCTGAATCGTGTGCCCTAAGTATTCTAATTGAACCCAGAATGACTGCCTCTTGCATCCTGAAAGGCGGTTACCCGAAGTTACTCCTCCCCGCCGGTCGGTAAGTAGCTTCAGGTTCCTGGATCGTGTGCCCTAAGTATTCTAATTGAACTCAGAATGACTGCCTTTCCCATCCGGTCTATCGAAATCTGCGCCGAGTTCCTACAGGCCGGAATGATCTTCAACTTCGAACGCAGCGAAGACCGAATTCCGCCCAAAACACCAATGATCAGGACCACTAATACGACCTTGTGGCTTGGGTATAGCGTGCGGAGGTCGAAGACTATGTATGTCATCGAGTTCTTTGCTCCGGCAGAGAAGAACATAGTCCTGGAAGAGGAGGAAAAATGGACAAAATATCAAGATCTCCTGTTCGAGCTCCGCACACTATACCCAGGCCACAAGATCGTATTAGTGGTTCTGATCATCGGTGTTTTGGGCGGAATTCGGTCTTCGCTGCGTTCGAACTTGAGATCATTCCGGTCTGTAGGAACTCGGCGCAGATCTTGATAAACCGGATGCAAAAGGCAGTCATTCTGAGTTCAATTAGAATACTTAGGGCACATGATTCAGGAACCTGAAGCTACTTACCGACCGACGGGCAGGAGTAACTCCGGTTAACCGCCTTTCAGGTTCTTCTGACGCGACTGCTGCAATGTCGTCGGATCTCGTAGCAGTCTCGACCAGGTTTGAATGTAAAAAAAAGGAAAGTAAATATATATATATATATATATATATATATATATATATATATATATACAGGGTGTCCTCGAACTGCGTGGCTAAAATAGAACCGAAGATTCTTTGATTCGAAAAAAATTTGATGAGCCTTTTTACTTTTGCCTCAAGTGTCTTCTTTAGCCGGTAGAGGACTTCAAAGTTGCAAAAATAATTTTATTTTTCCGGTATAACTTGAGAACGTGATGGGAAACTTCCACAATATTTGGCAGGTGAGTTACTGTCAATAATAGCCGTTTTTGAAAATGGAGCATAGAGCCTTAGACACCATAGAAATGGCTCAAACCTGGGGATGTAACGGGAAAAGTGTCCAGAACTTTTTTGTGGTCGATGTAATTCACTCTATATTTTTTACGTAGATAGCTTATCTAATTTGAAAACTTTTTTTACACTTAAAAAATTTTGATAAAATCAACGGATTAGCTTGAAAAAAATTATTTTCAAGTCTCTGCAATTTTGGCTTACTAATTTTACTTGATTAAAATACCTTAGTTGCCTTTGCTTTTCTAATGTCATTTTGGCATTTGGAGAATTTATTTTCAAAACTGTCAGTTTTTACTTTGCTTTCCGTAGAAATTTTATAAAATTATGGCTCAAAATTTCACTAACACTGAAATGGTTAATATCTCGGTGAAACACGAATAATAAAAACGATAGAAATGGGGAAACGATGTGATTATTTAGGAAAAACAAATGCTAAATCAAAAGAAACAACAAAACTTTTTGGGAAATCGCTAAGGCATCAATTGTTCGAAATGTTGCCCATTTTCCTGAATACACAAATTAATTCGTTTCAAGAAATTGGATTGGACTCTGGCTAGTACTTCAGGATCATTCTTCAATAAATCCGCTTCATAATTAATCCGTTGCAACAATTCCTCTCGTGTGTTTACTGGAGCTGCATAACCTTTCAACTTGAAAGCGCCCCATAGAAAGAAGTCGCAGGGCGTCAAATCAGGGGAGCGGGCCGGCCAGTTCACTGGTGCATCGTGTCCTCTACCTATCCAGCGATCTGGATATTCCGCATTCAAATGTCGCCTCACAGCTAATGTGAAATGAGGAGGTGCACCATCATGGATAAACCAGGCCACGACGAATGTGTAAGGGCAAGTCTTCCAACAGTTTAAGTAGCCTTTGTTCCAAAAAGTTCAAGTAGTTCTCCCCGTTCAATCGATCGGGTATAACGGTAGGGCCAATAATAAAGTTATCCACAATTCCAACCCAAACATTGATTTTAGTTTGATTCTGAAAATATGTAACTTCCGTTTCATGAGGATTTTCATCAGCATAGAAATGTTCATTATGGAGGTTAAAAAGTCCACATCTCGTGAAAGTATCTTCTACCGTGAACAGAATTCTTCTTCAAAAATTAGGGTTTGCGTTTTGTCTTTGGACAATAAGCCGACAGAAATCTAGCCGATGACCTGGATCCATGGGCAATAGGTTTCGAACTGTTTTAATATGATAGGGATACAACAGTTCTTCTTTCAGTACATTATGAACTAGTGATTTTGAGGCTCCAATACGAAGTCCCAAACGTAGTGTGCTTATCCCAGGTTCAGTTTCAACCGCTTCCAGTATCGCTTCTTCGAGCTTCCATTGCAACGACAAAGTCCATAAATCAATAACATATCAACCATTTCAGTGTTAGTGAAATTTTGAGCCATAATTTCATAAAATTTTTACGGAAAGCAAAGTAAAAACTGACAGTTCAGAGATCAAATTCTTCGAATGCCAAAATGACATTAGAAAAGCAAAGGCAACTAAGGTATTTTAATCAAGTAAAATTAGTGAGCCAAAACTGCAGAGACTCGAAAATTAATTTTTTCAAGCTAATCCGTTGATTCAATCAAAATTTTCTAAGAGTAAGAAAAGTTTTCAAATTAGATAAGCTATCTACATAAGAAATATCGAGTGAATTAGATTGAACACAAAAAAGTTCTGGACACTTTTCCCGTTACATCCTCAAGTTTGAGCCATTTCAATGGTCTCTAAGGCTCTGTGCTCCACTATCAAAAATGGCCATTATTGACAGTAACTCACCTGCTAAATATTGTAAAAGTTCTTCATCACGTTCTCAAGTTATACCGAACAAACAAAATTATTTTTGCAATTTTGAAGCCCTCTATATATATGTATATATATATATATATATATATATATATATATGTATATATGTATATATATATATATATATATATATATATATATATATATATATATATATATATATATATATATATATATATATATATATATATATATATGTAGAACTGGATTCTCGGGTATTGATCCGCGTTGTGTGGTTTCGGTCCTTAAAAGGACCAATTTCAGACTCTACTGTCGAATCACCTGAAGATGGCAAATGCGACTTTGCCGAAAGGTCGTGAAATTGGTCCTTTTGAGGACCGAAACCACACAACGCGGATCAATACCCGAGAATCCAGTTCGACATATATATATATATATATATATATATATATATATATATATATAATTTGAAAAACGAATGAGCCTAAGTGCTCTTTGATTGTCCATACCGGATAAAACTCATTTTGTTTGGGAACTCGAGAGACTTAATGCTGTTTGATAGTAAAGCAAGCAATTTCGTGAACTTATTTTTTTTTCAGGTATGTAATCAAACAAAAATAAAAATTTCATAAACAGTACTTATTCAGAAGAAGAATGAACTCAAAACCTTGAACCTATTATTTCATTCCAGCATCATCTTCTTGATATTGGCACAGTTCTCTCTGCTCAGAATCACCTTCATCTTCATTATCCACATCTTCATCCAAGGAATATCTTCAACATTTTTAGGTAAAATTTGAGCAAGCCATGACAATTCTGAATCATTTCTCCAATTCTCAGTAGCCAATTCCATTAATAATTTATTGGGACTCTTCATTTTCTTCCTTTTTATTTCCCTACTAAGCGGTTCTTGTGACAGTACGATACTTCCAAATTTCTTTCCCTTCTTCAACAGGGTTTCGTATTTCTCCGAATAATCATCATATCTATAAAACTGCTCAATTTTTATTCCTACACCTCCATTTTTGATAAAGATTCTCCTTGCTCCGCTGATGCCTGAAACTTTTTTCAAACATGTCAAAGCTTTTTTGACATCGCGAATAGCTGCCCATTCTACTTCCAATTTACGTACTTCTTCGATTCTAGAATAGAGCTCCCAATATTTATCTGGTGATTTTATCATACTTTGTGCTCTTATCAATTTTTCGGCTCTGCCAAATACGCGATCAGCAGGTAGGTACGAATGCCCACGAACTGGAAAACACATTCTAATGGACTGTAACGTTAGAGGAGCATGTCTTTGAAGCCAAATTATACACATGTGGAGTAAAGTCGTAGTTCCTTTACATGGTCCGGAAATTCCATTTTTGAAAAAGAATCAAACAGCGCAGAGCCTTCTTCGATGGATCCACGACCGGCTTGAGTCTCTAGCCAGGAATAGAAAATAGGTGTTTTTCTCGAAATGTCAGTGATGCAGAAAGAATATGAAGATACTTGTTGTGCATAAAAAGCATCTCCTATTGGCACTTCAGGTAGTACCTGCACTTGCTGTAGGTCAAAGCAGAAAGAAAGACTGTCTTATGATTCTTCTTCCATCATCTTGTAAAATGGCTTGCTCCTCAATCTATGAACTCTCAGATTGGTTATTATCTTCGTTTTTTCTTCTCGCTCGTTACACAAACTTAATTGTCTTTGATGACGCACGCAAAAGCCAGAAACATCGGAGGCTGGAGGACCAAAACCTATGTTGAATTTGTCATTGAATATGCGACTAAAAATTCGTAATAGACTTGGTAGTTTGGTTCTACAGAATCGTTGTACGACTTCCTGAGTCGTAGTTCTTGAAGCAAAATATCATTGCGTGATTCATGATTGCAGTGATATCTAAACATATCCAAACTGAAGTCAAAATCAAAATACCTGAAAAAATTAAAAGTTCAAAACATAACCTCTGAGTATTTATCAATAATTTACCTTATTTATTTCGCTCTCTCTTAGTGGAATTTTTCCCTCTTTTACGACTTCCGCGTTCACCATCACCTACTACATGTTCACATTCCATTGTCTCAGATCATCAAACAGTATAATAGCGAAACGGATTGTTTAATATATGTCAAAGTGCATTCAGAATGCATTAAGTCCGCAGCGCAAAAACAAAAGGCGTTTTGAAAGTCTATGCGTAGTGGACAAAATGCACTTCGAATGTCTAACCAATCTTCACTGGGGATTTTATATGAGACTGAACGCCTTTTGAATGTTCATGGTTGTGTTAGAAAATGCGCCTTGGGTTGAAGAATAGAACGCCATCCTTATTTCAAAAGCTGAAGTTTTGGACAAAACGTATTTTGAATATTTGCTTCTCTTTTGTTATATCAATTTTATTGTCCTCCTAATTAATTAATAAATTTCAATATTATTATAATATTGTAGTAGGTATCGGGGCACTTGGGGCAGACAGTCACTTCCGGTCCTTGTCAGATGTCGGTGAGTATTGTCACTGTATTACCGGCCGGGGGTAGGTATTGTCTCTGTATTACCGGCCCGGGCAAGAGGCGTGGTTCGGAACTTTGCTGAATGTGCGCTAGATGGCGGGTTGCTCCTGCCCGCTTGGGTTTGGTGTCGCTTCTGCTCGCTAGGTGGCTGGGACTTGGTGTTGCTTCTAGGCGCTAAGGGTCTATGGTTTTGTATGAGAGATGTAGCTAGAGAGGCCACTGGTCGAAAGGTGCGAGCAGCGGTAATAAGCTTTTCATAGAGAGGTCGCTCGCGGCAAGCAGCCTGTAAGCAAGGTATGAGGTTCAAGAGAGTGATTTACAGATTCCCTCTGAGAGGTTTCAGTCTGTATGTTTACGTTTGTGAATTATCAGTGGAAGCTGGGATTGTTACCGCAAATATTCAGTATGATATAAATGTAAAGATACAGATGAAAACATATTAAGATCTTCATCAAAGCGCCTACAAGGCTGGTCAAGGTCACCACGCGTGCTAAATATACCAGTGACGTGCTCTTTTCGCTCAAGTCGATTTCACCAGGGGGCGGACAGACTTATCAGTTAGTCAAGGCCATGTAGTGTATTTCAATAGAATCTATATCTTTCAGCAGTAGCGTGCTCCACTCGCTTATTCCCCCGCCTTTTTGTTCATTAGCCCGTCTGCCTGTTTGTATATCTGTCTGCTTGTATGTCTGTCTACATGAATTTGCATATGTCTGCCCTGCCTGGCCGGAAGGTCACTATATGTATGTCCGTTTGTCTGCCTGTATGTCTGTATGTCTGTCTGCCCGCCTTTGCTTATTTTGAACCTACATGATGAGTTGAACAAGATTCTCATCGACTCAAGCATCATCATCAGGGTTAAACCGGAAGTGAGTTATATAGTCGACACATCGTCACACCGGCAGTGGTTATTCTATTGCATATTCTGAATCTACGTGATGTGTTGAATAAGAATATACTATTTATATATCGATCAGTTCGCCGATCACTCGCGAAAAGGGTTTGAAATTTTTATGTCTTGAAGTATAGCGTCATGATTGTCAACTGAGAGGTCTTGACGCGTAGAATGTGAATTTTCAACTTTTTCATGAAAAAATCCCATATGGTGCATGTGAATAAGAAAAAACCTCTAAATATATCTTTATGAGTATCAAATAAACGGTGTTGACGTGCAGAATGCGAATTTTCATGAGAAAAATCAATATGGTTCATGAAAATCATCTAAATATTGCTTCATGGGTTTCAAACTTACCAAGTAATGTTGTGACATTAGTATCGAAATGTCTTAGAAGAATAGCCAAACATCTGACGATCATAGTTAATTAACGATGATGATGTCAACGGCGACAGTAACTGATTCAATCCGACGATCATAGTTCACGAACGGTGATGAGGCGTATAAGTAATAAAATGTGAATAATTATAATGATTGTAATACATTTATACACATGTTTTAACGCGTGATTCAACACTCCGACAAGTGCTCCAACATTCAGACAGGTTTTCAGTCACGTGCACCAATATTCAGACACGTGCTTTCATATTTATACACGTGTTTTAACATTCAGACACGTCCTTCAATATTCAGACACGTGCTTCAGCATTCAGACACGTGTTCAGACACGTGCTCCAATACTCAGACACGTGCTCAGACACGTGCTTCAATATTCAGACACGTGCCTCAACACTCAGATACGTGTTCAGACACGTGCTCCAGCATTCAGACACGTGCTCCAATACTCAGACACGTGCTTCAATACACAGACACGTGCTTCAGCATTCAGACAAGTGCTTTAACATTCAGACACGTGTTCAGCACGTGCTTCAACAGGTGGTCACGTCATCATCGTTTACGAACTATGATGGTCGGATGAGGAATAAATAGGAATAATAATGATGATTATATGAATATCTTCATTAGCGATCTACATTATTTTTCCTAGTGGGCACGACTCATACGGACTTCATACGTTAAAGCGTTATATATATATATATATATATATATATATATATATATATATATATATATATATATATATATATATATATATATATATATATATATATATATATATATATATATATATATATATATATATATATATATATATATATATATATATATATATATATGCTCCCGGCCCTGACGGCATTAACATATGGTGGTGGAAGAAATTTCCTTCCACTCACCGCCGTCTGGCCAGAGTCTTTGACTCATGGGTCAAAGAGGAGCGGCATATTCCAAGCTGGGCTGTCGAGGGGTACACTGTGCTACTTCCAAAGAGTGGAGACTTGTCTGATCCCAAGAACTACCGACCGATCACTTGTCTCAACACCTGCTACAAGTTATTTACACGTATCTTGTATGCTAGGTTGTTGAAATCGATCGGTCCTGTAGTTAATAACATCAGCGAGCAGCGTGGGGCAAAGAAAGGGATGGAAGGTTGCCGGGAGAACCTGGTGATAGATAGATCTATCACTCAGGACTCTATACTTTACAAGCGCAACCTTTCCATGGCCTGGATTGACTACCGCAAGGCATTTGATTCAACATCACATGAGCTATTATTATACTTGCTCCAATGCCTTGTGGTACCTACCCCACTAGTGAGATGCATAGAACATCTGTTGCCACTCTGGAAGACCCGTTTTGCCATCACATCAGGCACACGACGAGTCTTGACAGAGTTGGTAACATTCAAGAGGGGAGTTTTCCAAGGAGACTCCTTGAGTCCCCTCTTGTTTAATATCTCACTGCTGCCACTCTCCATTGCTTTAAGACGGACTCGTGGATATTACTCTGGACCACCGAACGACCGGAGGCATCAGATCACCCATTTATTTTACGTGGATGATTGGAAACTTCATGCCTCTGGGGAGAAGAACCTCCATCAATCTCTCAATGTGGTTCAGAAATATACACGAGCCGTAGGCATGGAGTTGGGATTGGACAAATGCGCAGTGTTTCATTTGAGGAGAGGACGATCTCCGGAAGTGTACGAGAATATGCAGCTTGCCGACGGAAGCATCTTCAAACACCTCGATGCCGGAGAGACCTATCGATACCTGGGAATTGAACAGCGTCCTAATTATGACGCTTCCCAGGTGAAGGTGGCTCTCCGCGGCAAATACAGAAACCTTGTTCAAAGGTTTTTTGGTCTTCCGAACTTTTGAGTGGCAACAAGGTGTCTGCAACAAATATGCTTGCCGTTCCAGTCCTGCTCCACTCTTTTGGAGTGGTGAAATGAACGGTCGATGAGCTGAATAGACTCGATAAAGACACCCGGAAAATGATGCATATCCATTACAGTTTGCATCCTAGATCGTCCGTTTCCCGCATTTATCTCCCACGTCATCGGAGAGGTAGGGGACTCCTCAGTCTGGAGGGTCTGCATCGAAGTGTGGTTCTGAGTATAGCTTGTAAAATTCTTATGAGCTCGGACCCCCTCCTGTGCCTTGTTAAAAGTCACGAATTGGCCGGAGTGGGGGCATTTATCGTTAAGGCAGCACAAAAAGCTTCGGAAGAACTTGGTCTCGAATTTCAGATAAGTCGAGAAGGCCGACTAGAGGGCAACCTCGAGCTCCTACCTTCTCGCCTGGAAGCCCAGATAAATGCCACGGAGCAAGATCTTACGCTCAGGCGGCATGTTGACAAGCCGATACACGGTGTTTTCTATCGAAACATCGAAACGCTCGGCTTGTCAACTAGGCTGACCTTCGGCTACCTAAGGTCAGCCGGGCTCACATCCGAGACTGAGGGATTTACCGCAGCTTGCCAAGATGGCGTAATTAACACCTTGGTCTATCGCCGCAATGTGATGGGTGTGCAGGTCCCTGATGTCAGCTGCAGGGCCT
Organism: Endomychus coccineus; assembly: GCA_958510875.1. Lineage (NCBI taxonomy): Eukaryota > Metazoa > Arthropoda > Insecta > Coleoptera > Endomychidae > Endomychus > Endomychus coccineus. The sequence continues at coordinate 186,518,504 of OY294067.1, read as the reverse complement.
GTCGAAAGGCGCCTGAGACGCTTTTCCACCTTCTGTCGGCATGTCCGGCAAAAGCGGCCTCGGCGTACACCCATCGCCATAATGCGGCCCTACGGGTGCTGTATTACCATCTAAGGCACTCGTACGGAATAGACCAAGAGCCGGTGCTGCCTTACATGCCAGGAGATATTGAGTCCGTTGTCGGAAACGAAAAATGCCAGATCTTCTGGAATTATCCGTTTCCGACCGTCAGGTCCATACAAGCAAATAGGCCTGACGTTGTCCTCCTCGATAAACTAATCAAGACTATGTATGTCATCGAATTCTCCGCTCCGTCAGAGAAGAACATAGTCTTGAAAGAGGAGGAAAAATGGACAAAATATCAAGATCTCCTGTTCGAGCTCCGCACGCTATACCCAGGCCACAAGGTCGTATTAGTGGTTCTGATCATCGGTGTTTGGGGCGGAATTCGGTCTTCGCTGCGTTCAAACTTGAAGATCATTCCGGCCTGTAGGAACTCGGCGCAGATCTTGATAGACCGGATGCAAAAGGCAGTCATTCTGGGTTCAATTAGAATACTTAGGGCACACGATTTAGGAACCTGAAGCTACTTACCGACCGGTGGGGAGGAGTAGCTTCAGTTAACCGCCTTTTAGGTTTTTTCTGGCGCGACTGCTGCGATGTCGTCGGAGCTCGCAGCAGCCCCGACCAGGTTTGAATGTAAAAAAAAAAAAAAAAAAAAGTATATATATATATATACTAGTTAAAAACATACAGACAGACAGTCACGAAGTTATAATGTTAAAACACATTTTTATCTTCGCGGTCTTTTCTAAATATTCATTCAAACAATTTCATGGAAACATATAAGCAAGGAGTTTTTATAAAGATCAAGTCCGTTTCCGAACCACCCAAGAGCTAGAACTTATGGCACGTTGCTTTTTCTTGATAAAGTGGAAAGCGTCCTCAGGAGGCCTACAAACCACTAGCAATCGGTAACAAAATAATTATATAAACATGTTTTTTCTAATAATTGCTAAGATTATTGTATCCTCGCCAGTTTACCAGAAAGTATGGCTGCATGGTCATTAACCCCAAAATCAATTAGGTTGGATCATTAGTTCGCCAAAATGTTCAACATCTCGAAGGTTCTTACAGGGAGAAAAGTGAAGATTAACGTATGAAGAACTCCCCCAATCAAATTAGATTTTTTATAAAAAGCTATTATCATGTGTATCCATCCGTCTGACGATCATAGTATGCGAACGATGATGACGTTCCTTCGAAAAATTATGGTATATTTTGATGAGTATATTCATGAATCTAATTCCGATTCAAGTTAAGCTATAAATAAATGAGTGGAGAAAACCCGTAAAATGTTGCCTGTTACAAACTTGTTACAAAGCTTGTAGTTGATTATTATTCCAACACAGGATGTTGAATTGATAATAAAATAAAAATAAAATCACATTTGTTTCGGATATCAATTAATGTGGTCGATTACATGTTGTATTTCCACTATGTGATAACAAGTTCCTAACCTGATTCGGAACATATATATAGGGGTGCAGGGGCACTGTGGGGGTACGTGAAGCCCCGCCATCTGTCTAGACTATGCGCTACCTTCTTACGAGAGCTGAAAGTTGTGTTCCACGCAACGTTCGTTGCCCCCGTGATACGTCACATCCAAGTCACGTGACCATGAGTCACTGCTGTAAAAGTGTTTGCAGCTCGAAGAAATTCATCGGTGAAATTTTGTTCCAACAAATTGTACTCACGACAAAACTATTTCTCGATGACGCTAGTGCGCATGACAAGGAGGTTTTCGTTCGACGAGAGATTCCGGACCGACAAAGTTTGGTCAGGGAATATTTCACAGCTTCAGTCGTCGAACGATACACTCGTGCGCATGACGAGAATTATGCTGGTTTGGATATTCGATCGACGAGAGATTCCGGACCGACAAAGTTTGTTCATCATAAAACATTTTACAATTTCATTTCTCGAACGAGAGTTACGTTCAAAAAGAGGAACGACTGATACGTTAACAACAACCTTTTTCTGGCGACGAATCACGCAGAAACAGTAGGAATTGTTGGAGTTGTTCGATGAGACATGAATTCGACAAATCCCCTTCACCAGCAAATATTCAGCGGTTTCAATTTCCGAACGATAGTTACGTCCAACAAGGGGAACGACTGATAAGTAGACGACCATTCTTCTCAAGGGATGGGGGTCATGTAGCAAAATTTTGGACCGTTGGAGTCATTCGGTTAGAATCTTTACTGATAACGTTTGTTCATCATTAGAAGTACAACTTGAAACGGAACGCTATGCGTCGGTTATTGGATCACTTTGTCCATGAGGATCAGTAGAGATAAATTGCCCCAACTAGCTCAAATTGAAATATTTATTCTCAGGACTCGTAGTGAAACGTGCTCTGTGATTCTAGACTTGTGAATTGCCCTGAGCGCCAGCTGCTTAAGAATAAACCACAAAAGAAAAATTCACAGTCAAGAATCCAGACACTACGAGGTGGATGACAGTTGATGGATATTCAGAAAAATAAAACAAAGTCCAACTTATCAATTTGATTTTACTCCAAGGAATTTGAATAATAATTTAAATGAGGTACAATTTTTGTATTGAACGATGTTTGTATAATATGGAAGAAATTGAATTTTGATTTATAAAAATATAAAAATTAGATACTTAGGATATAATTTCAATAACAAGAAATAAATGAAATATAAATTTAGCTAAGATCTTGAGTTCAATTACATTAATTGAAGAGGTTATCAAATACAACAATTACAGTGAACCTTTAAAATAGATTACTATAAAATTTAGTGCAATACACATTCGTATGATGTATATGCGGGTGTTGGACAAGATAGAAGAGTTTCTGAAGCGACGTATCAAAGGATGAAGTCCAAAAACGTACTTGGATGTGTGATTATATAGTATCGATGTTACCCATAATGTACAGATGGATGTGAATAAATTGATTTCATAATTTATGTTTATTAATATTTTTTTCATTTTCCACTGGATCGTTAACCCTTTCATTCCCACGAGTGGAAACCAACTTCATTTTCCGAACGAGAGTTGCGCTCGCAAAGAGACATGACTGATACGTTGACTATGATTCGTTCCAAGCGAAAAGTCACGCAGCAAAATTCTGAATCGTGGAAGTTGATCGGTGAGAGATACGCTGACGACCGTCCTTTCTAGCGATGAGTCGTCGAAGTCGTTCCATGAGAAATCCAGCCGAGAAATTTTGTTCGTCAGATAATATGTTCAATTCTATTCCACGCACGCGAGTACTGACGTACACGATATCATTGAGATCAGTGCTTGCGGGAGGGGAGAAATTGAAAAATTTCATCTGTTTCAAATTTTGTTTATAATTTTATAATTCGTTGGAATCCGGAACCTCTTCACGAACTTTATCGCGCAATATCGATTTTTCGTGGTTCGACAATTTCTCACACGTTTTCGCGATCATAGTAGCCTTTTTCTGTTCAGCCAGTTCCGTGTTCGCCAATATATCCACAATATTCTCAAAAAGACACTCAATACAACGATTTCGTGCAGGTGCGAAACCGTCAAAATGTGTAAGCTGATGTGGTTGGTTGTGATGATATTCACATGGCAAGAACATACACACATATTTTATTACGTGCTTCGGTGTCTCTTCCCAACGTAAGGACGGCAAATGTACGTGTTTCATCACAGACGCCGGCGGTAAAAACATCAGATCTTTGCGGGTTGATTCATTAGTCGGTATGCCCATGGCCTCATCTATTTGTTCGTGAATAAATTCGATAGTTCTTGAATCCCACCCATTCGTACCAGTAATCGCTTTCACGAATCTGTGCAGATGATGTTTGTTCATAATAAAAACTCGAACGATATAAACCTGTGGAAATTATACGGAATCCGGTTTTCTATTGAGATCGCTGGTAACTTTTATGGAAACAGGAAGATGATATTAATGTATCTAAATTTTTTGCTCTTGAAATCACTCCCTTATAAAAACTCTCGAACGATATGTACCGGTGGAATATAAGAGTATTACACAGTTGTAGGTTGCTGTATAATTACCCGTATGACTTAAACTGAGATTATGCGTATATTACATGTTGGTATATCACTTCATCGACGACCGAATATTGAACTTTTTTCAAATATTGGAGAGGGGATGTCCCTCAAATACATATATTCGGAAACCTAGAATAGCACAAACACATACGTACACTTAGGATATATATTCGGAGGCAACTTTATCTCGAAATCATTACATCATATATGTTCACGTTGTTAGCCACATAACAAGAATCTTCCAACAATATTTCTCTCACGGCTCATGTTATCAGCTTCCGTTTAATTGATTCTAGCGGTTTTAATTTCTCTCGTTATCAATTTCCTGTTGAGAATCGTTATCAGCCACAATATGAGAATTTTTGAACTTTGTTCACGTTATCAGTTTCCTTCCTAATTAGTCATGAATTCTAGCGGTTTAAATTTCTTTCGCTATCAGTTTCCGGTTCAGAATCGTTATCAGACACAACATGAGAATCTTTCAACTTCGCTCGCTTCATCAGTTTCTTTTCTAATTGATTATCAGTTTTATTTTCTCTTTTACTATCTTAAGTTGAAACAGTAATCAGCAGCAAGATTTAACGATTTCCTCGTTATCACATTTTTTTCTTAGCCTAATCAATAGAGGTTTCCATTATGCTATTCATTAATGAACTTCCCGGCTCGACCTGGATTTCATAATCAATCGAATGATTTTCGTTATTTTTGACTTATCTACAATTTTTTCTATCCCAATAATTAGCTAATTCAATTTATCGAATTATGAAATCCCTCAATAGATAACGAAAAGATCGATTCTAGTAAACTATTTTTTTTACTTGTAATGTACAATTATCATCCATAATTAAATAAACACACATTCAGGATATATTAGGGGTATCTAAACATTACACCGCCATGTTTATCTCCATGATTGATACAACCACATTTCGCAAACAATTTTTCTGAATCACTATTTGAGCAGAATGCCGAAAATTGATTCATCTTCTTCATGTGCATATCCTTTTCTACGGTACTCCTTCAGGTTATAAATGGAATTCATCGTCTTCGGAATGGTATGTTAATCAAGAGGATCATAATCCATACTTGACATTAGCACGAAAAAGGCTGGTTTATCATCTATGTGTAATACATAACAAGACACCCTCTGATCCTGGCACCACATCTCAATAATGAGGTGTGTAATCATATCCTCTCCGAGATGAAACTGCCGGATTTTCCTAATCGCTTTCTCTCCATATAAGAATGTTATCTTCTTCATGAGTGATAATGGAATGTTCATATAGAAATCATCCTCAATTACCTATTAATGTGTCTGTCTCAAACACTATTGAGATTGTGAGTATATTACACGTTGATATTGTGACGCTTTTCTTTGATTCATTGAGCATCACTAAGTGCAAGGGGGTAGATATTAGATACTATAATGTTCACACTCATTTTATTGCCCTGGAGCCAATACAAAAGTCAGTATAAGACTAAATGCTAACTATGTCTCCACATAGATACAAACTTCACCGCTCCTCCCCGCCTCGTCGGTACCAGCGTCGCCGCTGACTCTGCATGTCATTGTATATGAATTCCAGGACTGGACTATGGAATATTGCCACACTCCCTCACGTTAAGAAAACTTCGCCCTCGAAGTTGGCGGCGGTGATCTGAATCCGAAACCGTAGGGCTTAGGGTGTCGGTGAAGCTTGCTAGAGCTTGAACCATCTCGGCAAGACTTTACGTAATTTTCAACCTCTTTGAGCATGTTATCCCAATAATACTTGTATTTCATTTTATTATAGGTCTTGGCAAAACCTAGATGACCTCTCGAAAGGGGCTCATCATGACATCCTTCACATATTTCTAATTTCAAACTCTCCGGTATTACTAAGAGTTTGTTTTTTGTCGCATAATTTCGTTCGTATAGGACGTTATCATCGAGTAGATAACTTCTAGTTATTCTCGGTAAACTGACATCGCAGCCCTCATTACTTAGAGCAGATATAATTTCACACAATTTTTCATCGCTGCGTTGGATATTCGCGATGTCGTAGTTCTCTAAGTGAAATACTGGAATTTCAGGGGTGTCACAATTGTTGGGTTTCATAACCGGATTTCTGCTTAAGAAATCAGCATCTGTATGTTTTTCCCATTTTTGTGTAGTACTTCGTATGAGAAATCTTGTAATTTAATTGCCCATCGGGCTAATCTACCAGATACATCCTTATTTTTCTGTAACCAACATAGAGCGTGGTGGTGAGTCACCACTTTAAACCTTCTTCCCCATAAAAATGACGGAAGAAATTGACTGCCCACACTATTATACTCAAACAATCTTTTTCCGTTACACAATATTTTACTTCCGCATCGGATAACTTACGTGATGCGTAAGTTACCGGTTTTGTTTACCCATTTTCCGTTTGAAGTAAGACACATCTCAACCCGAGATTACTTGCATCTGTGTGGATTTCTGTTGGTAGGTCATCCGAAAAATGCCGCAGTATGGGATAATTCACTAATTTCTCTTTTAAGTTATCAAATGCCGATTGCTGCTTATCACCCCAATTGAATTTCACTGATTTTATAGTCAAACATGTTAAAGGTTGTACCACACAAGAATAATTTTTTATGAACTTCCTATAATAATTTGATAACCCTATAAAAGATTGCACATCTTCAAAATTTTTTGCTTTTGAAAAATTTGAAACTGCTAAGATTTTGTCTTCATCTGGTGACAAGCCTTTTCCGCTGGCTACATGTCCTGAAATTTTAATGCTTCTGTATCCAAATGAGCATTTAGAGGGCTTCAATTTCAAACCAAATTCTTCGAAACGGTTCAATACTATTTGTAAATTTTTCAGATATTCCTCAAATGTGTTCCCCTTCCACAATCAGATCATCCAAATATACTAGGCATATATTCCATTTCAAATCGGCTAGAATGTGATCCATACAACGTTGAAATATAGCAGGACTAGACGTGAGACCGAACGGAAGTACATTAAACTCATATAAACCATCGGAAGTTACGAATGCTGTTATAGGTTTATCAGTTTCTTTTAATTCAATTTGTCAGTAGCCAGAAAATAAATCTGAACCCGAAAAGTACTTGGCACCATTTAGGTAAGATAATACATCTTCAACTATAGGTAACGGATACGCATCCATTTCAATCATTTTATTTATTTTCCAATAGTCTACGCAGGAACGCCACTCACCCATTTTCTTAGAAACTAATACGACCGGACTGGCCCATGGACTTCTTGATTTACGTATAATACCACATTCTAACATTTCTTTTACCTGACCTCTAATAATTTTCGTTTTCTTTATGTGATACCCTGTAGGGTGGTTGATGCATAGGTTCAGAGTCCTCTATATGTATTCCTTGTTCCTTAACCTCAGTTTTACCTAGTTGGCTATTTGAAGTTGCGAAAAGATCTCTGTACGTATTTAGAAGTTCGAACATTTGCATTCGCTCATCAGCATTTAATTTATTATCTATGTTAAACAAAACCGTGCTATCCTTTTGTAAGTCATTTTCTAGTACCTAAGTTGATATCTCCATCTACTGTTCCAACTACACTTTTATTTATTATGACGGGATTTAGTTTCTTCACATGTACTCCATCAAATGAGATTAATTTGCGAATGTTTTCATGTTGAAGTGAAATATGTTTATCGGCGAAATTTATACTAATTGCGTATTTATAATTGAAGTCATTGCCAACAACTATATCAGCCTTGAGATCTTTGATAACAACAAAGGAATGAAAAAATTCGATATCTGCTATTTGGAATACCATCATAATTTTACCCAACAACCATAATTTCTTTCCATTTGCCACTCTGATATTGACGTATGGTATTTTACTGATATTCTCTGAATTTTCAACGAATTTAGAATTTATACAACTCATCCCTGCTCCCGTATCTATAATTACATCTAAAGGGACAGATTTAACGAAACCAGGCAGTGGTCCACGCAAGTTCAAATTATAAATTTGAATCTCTGTATGTTTAGTATTCAAATAATGTTTTCTTTTACGACACGAATTCTTTACATGACCTAATTTCTTACAGAAAAAGTGAGTGGGTAATTTAAATTTTGATGATTTTGAATTGATTGTTGAGGTTTTTATTGACAAGTATTCTACTAATGTAACATTTAGGAGTGGCAGTATTATTTACTGCCGAGAATTGCAGTTTTTTGCATAATGACCAATATTATTACATCTGAAACATCTTACTCGACCATCAGATGTTCGAGTAACATTTTCCTTCTTAATTACATTTTCAAAATCTGAATTGGAATTTCTCCTGAAAGGTTCTTCATAATAATAATTATTCGCTTGACGCCTACCTTGTACAGCTTCCAATTGTTGGATCCGGCTCTGTATCTCCTGGATTTCCAATTCCGTGGGCTGTCTGGAACTGCTTGGTCCTGCAGGATTTCGACCATTATTTACCATGAAACTTGTTATTTCCACTTTCTGAATGTTCGATCTCAACCGGTCCACCGTTTCATTCTCCATAAGGTTCACCTTCTCCAGTAAGTCCTTCCGTGGTCCCTTCAGAATGAAATTGATTTGTTGAGTTTCTTGCATCTCAGGATCAACACCTCGGCACAACTTTAAAACTCCCTGGAAGTGGTCCCAAGTATCCTCTTGTTGTTTTTGTTTAGCATGCAACAATTCGGAGTAGGTTTGTTCATCGATAACAGGACGCTTAAATGTTTCCTCCAACTCATTACAAGCGATTTGGTACGTTAGTTCTTGGTCTTCTGAATCTTCAAAATAATCCAGAGCCATATATTCCAGATAACATGAGAGTTGTGCAAGTTTTGTTCCTTCGCACCAGCGATTTGCCTTTGCTGCACGTTCAAAATTTTTGAGGAATTGTTCAACGTTTTCGTGAGATCGTCCTCCAAATTTTTTCGCTGTGACTATTGGGTATACTTCTGGTAACTCGGTGGCGGCGGCCATGCTTTCGTTGTCACTCATTCCAGGAACACTGATGGCGGAAACTCTCAATGTTAACTTTTCGGTTTAACTTCTTGTTAACATACAAAAAATTAGAACGTGCGCGGCACCTCCACTAATTTTGTGACGCTATTCTTTGATTCATTGAGCATCACTCAGGGCAAGGGGGTAGATATTAGATACTCCAATGTTCACATTCATTTTATTGCCCTGGAGCCAATACAAAAGTAAGGATAAGACTAGATGCTAACTATGTCTCCACATAGATACAAACTTCACCGCTCCTCCCCGCCTCGTCGGTACCCGCGTCGCCGCTGACTCTGAATGTCATTGTTTATGAATTCCAGGACTGGACTTTGGAATATTGCCACAATATATTACTTTATCGATTACTGAATATAGAAGTTTTCTTAAAGTTGCTAGGTGTTTGTCAACCCATACGCAAAAAGTTTGCTTCGCATATATCTAATGTGTAGTCACTTATTCAAACAGCAACTAGAAAAATACTCCTGCACCTCCAGATATATGTTATATGAAGCGACTGCACACCTTCTCATATTATCAAGCCTCTTCTTCCGATTCTGATAAAGCTATATTTATGCACTTCCCCTCCCATTTTGCATGCGTCATATAGATTTTTTTGAGGGAAAAGTTATGATTCATATTCTGCTTATCAAGCTCTTTCATTTGATACCCATGAAGCTATAGTTGCAACAAAATTTAAAGTTTTTTCCTTTTCATATCCGCGATATTGGATTTCTCCCAATGTAAATCATAAAATTCATACTCATCTTGTTAAGACCGTTTATTTGAGACCCATAACGCTATACTTAATAATTAATCAATTTAATATGTGTGTAAAGTAACATTTTTGAATGCAGAGTCATCTCGGTAAAACACGAATAATAAAAACAATAGAAATGCGGAAACGATGTGATTATTTAGGAAAAACAAATGCTAAATTGAAAGAAACAACAAAACTTTTTGGGAAATCGGTAAGGCATCAATTGTTCGAAATGTTGCCCATTTTCCTGAATACACAAATTAATTCGTTTCAAGAAATTGGATTGAACTCTGGCTAGTACTTCAGGATCATTCTTCAATAAATCCGCTTCATGATTAATACGTTTCAACAATTCCTCTCGTGTGTTTACTGGAGCTGCATAAACTTTCGACTTCAAAGCGCCCCATAGAAAGAAGTCGCAGGGCGTCAAATCAGGGGAGCGGGCCGGCCAGTTCACTGGTGCATCGTGTCCTCTACCTATCCAGCGATCTGGATATTCCGCATTCAAATGTCGCCTCACAGCTAATGTGAAATCAGGAGGTGCACCATCATGGATAAACCAGGCCACGACGAATGTGTAAGGGCAAGTCTTCCAACAGTTCAAGTAGCCTTTGTTCCAAAAAGTTCAAGTAGTTCTCCCCGTTCAATCGATCGGGAATAACGGTAGGGCCAATAATAAAGTTATCCACAATTCCAACCCAAACATTGATTTTAGTTTGATTCTGAAAATATGTAACTTCCGTTTCATGAGGATTTTCGTCAGCATAGAAATGTTCATTATGGAGGTTAAAAAGACCACGTCTCGTGAAAGTATCTTCGTCCGTGAACAGAATTCTTCTACAAAAATTGGGGTTTGCGTTTTGTCTTTGCACAATAAGCCGACAGAAATCTAGCCGATGACCTGGATCCATGGGCAATAAGTCTTGAACTGTTTTAATATGATAGGGATACAACAGTTCTTCTTTCAGTACATTATGAACTAATGATTTTGAGGCTCCAATACGAAGTCCCAAACGTAGTGTGCTTATCCCAGGTTCAGTTTCAACCACTTCCAGTATCGCTTCTTCGAGCTCTAACGTCTTTCTTGTCCGTCTGCGTCCAGTTTCTCTGCGATTTGCTTCAAATTTGCCAGTTTCGCCTGTATAGTGACCTTTCGGCCAGGCGGGGCAGACATATGCAAATACATGTAGATAGACATACAAGCAGACAGATATACAAACAGGCAGACGGGCTAATGAACAGATAGGCAGGGGAATAAGCGAGTGGAGCACGCTACTGCTGAAAAATATAGATTCAATTGAAATAACTACATGCCCTTGACTAACTGACGAGTCTGACTGCCACCTGGTAAAATTGACTAGAGCGAAAAGAGCACGGCACTGGTATATTTAGCACGCGTCGTGACCTTGACCAGCCTTGTAGGCGCTTTGATGCAAATCTTAACATGTTTTTATCTGTATCTTTACATTAATATCATACCGAATATTTGCGGTAACAATTCCAGCTTCCACTGATAATTCACAAACGTGAACATACAGGCTGAAACCTCTCAAAGGGAATCTGTAAATCGCTCTCTCGAACCTCATACCTTGCTTACAGACTGACTGCCGCGAGCGACCTCTCTATGACAAGCTGATTACCGCTGCTCGCACCTTTCGACCAGTGGCCTTTCTAGCGACATCTCTCATACCAAACCATAGACCCTTAGCGGCTAGAAGCAACACAAAACCGTAGACCCCTAGTGGGTGGAAACGACACCAAGTCCCAGCCACCTAGCGGGCAGAAGCGACAACAAACCCAAGCGGGCAGAAGCAACCCGCCATCTAGCGGACATTCAGCAAAGTTTCGAACCACGCCTCTTGCCCGGGCCGGTAATACAGTGACACTGTTCTGGGCCAGTAATACAGTGACAATACCTACCCTCGGCCCGTGATACAGTGACAATACTTACCGACATCTGATAAGGAACGGAAGTGACTGTCTGCCCCAAGTGCCCCGATATCTACTAATATTGAACTGTAGTGTATTCACTCTCAAGCGTTTAAATGTATGATTCTGTAAAAATGTATTCTGTTTGTAATTATTAACATTTTGTTTTTAATCACGTGCAAAATATTTTCATCTTTATTGATCAATGCCCATTGTGAACTTCTATTATACTGTCATTTGTTATGTTGCTATATATACCTGTGGAAGTTTACAATAAATTATTATTCTCATTATCATTTCTACTTAATTTAACTAAATACTTGTTTCTTTGACAGACATTCATTTTCCCTCTCAATGCAATTACTGATATTTTGAATGACATAATTTTCCATATGTTGTTCACCTACCTAGTCTTCTTGAAGATATTCAAATTCAAGTTCACAATTTGCAAAGTCCATATTTATGATACCTATATTTACATTCAGTGAATCTAGTGTTATCATCAATAATGTGACATTATATATTCAATAATCAAAGTGTAGGCTATATTAATGCGTTCAGTTAGTTCATCGATTCTTCTCTTAAAGTAATATTTTCCTGTTAGAATGTAGACGTTAACAAGGTGTTATCTCTCATCAGTGAATCTCTATCAGAAGAGTTGTTTTGAAACGTTTAATTTTTTCTTCATATTTATTCAAGTTATTTAAACACATATCAGACATTTATATTTCTTCATCTTTTAGATCATTACATTCATCAAGTCTATCGTTACATTCTCGATACGACATATAATTTGTATTGTATAGCGTATGATATTCTTTATTTTTAAGGTTATATAGATCTTTGTAAAAATTGTTATATGATGATAACCAGTTGTGTTACTTGCATTATCACATTTAATATAGGAGTGCAATGAGGAGAGCAAGATGTTGCACAGTAAGAACAACTTCATTCCCACAAAAGTATTTAAAGAATGAATGTAAGACTTGAATACCTCTCTTCATTTAGTAAAACTGTTTGGAACATAAGAAGAAGTTACTTAATAACTGATAATTGTCTGATTTTGCCCTTATGTACTAATGTTATCTAGGCTTACGTTAATACGGTTTACAAATGTCAAATTAATGTGATAACACAAACACACTTTTTTTTCTGTATAGTCAAAATATGAAGAGTGATTGTGTTCAGAACCACTCATTCTTCTGGAATCACATGCAATACATGGAACATCATCTATGTCTGATTCACCTTTGCACGTGGGACACTTCAGTTTTACTGGTACTGTGACATATTTCTCTGATATTATCGAAATTTTAATGAGAACGTTGAAACACAAAATTTGTTATGTTGGTGTTGTTGGTGATGAACCCATTTTACAGTTGCATTCACACTTTATACCACAAAGCATTCGAAGCACATTAACGTCTGAACAGATAGTGATTTTTATCTTCAAATAATAATAATAATGATTAATTTCACGTTTAACTATATTGTCAGTACTACTATGACTGTACCATCCATTTTTAAACTTGAATTCCCAATTGAAAATTTCTCTGTCATAGGATTGTGTCAAATTCCATACTTTTATTCAAAATGTCTCAAGTCACCTGTTATCATCTCCTTTATATATTTTCGCGGTAATGGTTCGTATTGTTCCAAACAGTCAATACATGATTTTTCAATTATATCATCAATTCTAGTTCTATTAATATTCACTTTATCATTGTTATCATCTTCATGTTCTTCTCCTGATTCTTTGATTTTCGATTGTTTAAAACTGTCTGTAGGTAGTCTAGAATCAAATTTTTGGGGTGAAGAAAATATTCGCTTTGAGGTGCCAGGAGTATTTGCATCTGAATCAGTATTTTCAATAGGAGCATTATGATAACCATCAGTGTTAATTTTTTTGTGAAAAGTATTCACTTCCTTCATCACAATTGAAATCTGTATAAATCTCTCCAGTTTTCTTATCTAATTTATTTTCTATACTCTTTAAATGCTTAGTTATCGGTGAAAATATTTTTTCCTTGGAAATTTCACCATGTTTTAATACATTCAATTTATTTTTTATGTGTTAACGTTTCTTTATTAGTTTTTGTTCCAAATGTTGTGTAATATTCATACAGATGCTATTCTTCACTCTACAATATAATATCCCAAACTAAGTATGTTTGAATGAAGTAGGTTGAAATATATCTAATTACCCAAAAATTAAACAGTTTCAAACAGCTATTACACAGCTTAAAAACAGCTTCTGAATAGCTTAAAATACCTATTGAACAGCTTCAAACAGTTATTAAACAGCTTCAAACATCTATTGACAAGTTTCTTATATGGTTTTTCTTTCATAAAATAGTTTATAGATTTATGAAATTATGAAAACATTGTTGTATTCAACAAATAAACGATTGGGAATAAAAGGAGCTAAGCTTTCTCTCACCTTCCCAATTGTTTATTTGTTGAATACGACAATAATTTAGATAAAACCTTCAATTACAATTTTACAAAAATAAAGACCAGACACCTCAATAAATACATAAATTTGAGAGATAGTTTTCCACGCAGCGCTTTGTTTTTTGATAATTCAAAATGGTTTAAAAATATTTCTAATGTAGAGATACCTATAGAAGTTTCCGACTTTATCTCACTTGGTCCAAAATTCGCTGTTGAAATTCAAAAAAAGGAACAAAAATTAGATCTTTTTCTTACTGAAGTTGAGAATATAATCGATTCTGTACCGGTTGAACATAAAAATGAACTCAAAAACCACTAATATAATCACCAATTAATTCAAAAAAATCTTCAATTTTAACCTCAACTTACAAAAAAACTAAATCTTTTTTAAAAACACATCCGGAATTATATATACTACAAGCAGACAAAGGAGGTTGTACAGTAGCAATGAATAAAACAGATTATTCAGAGAAAAATGAACTGCTTTTAATGGATTCTTTTACTTACTCAGAAATAAAAAAAGATCCATCTACATCAGGCCAAAATTCATATAACACTTTAATAAAAACTTTAAAATCAAAAAAACAACTAAATGATATAGAATATAAAAAACTAATTATTTATAATTCTATTTGCCCAAAATTGTATTGTTTACCCAAAATTCACAAAGACAATTGTCCATTACGGCCAATTGTCAGTTCAATCTATACCACTTATGATATATCAAAATTTTTAGCTGATATTTCATTACTTTCATTCAAGGACAATGTTAATTACAATATAGAAGATACCTTTTGTTTTGTAAATGAAATAAATGGATTTCAATTGCCTGATAACCATGTATTATTATCAATGGTGGAAGCCGTTACTTTATTGTAATTCATCATTTTGATTATATGAAAGAATAACTACTTTGTTTTCATACCACTTTTATCAATAATGACGTGGAAACGTAACTATAGTTTCAACACCGAAGTGCCATTATCAAACAATTGGAAAATTATGAAGAAATCTATGAAACAAATCATGTATAAAAAGAGTAGAGTAAAGTAGGGTTGAGATTGAGGGATCAACAGAAATTCCAAAAAAAGGTAGATCCTAGGAAAGTACAGTATTACATAGTGAACATTGCAACAATTTGAGAATTAGTGTGATTATAATTCAATATTCTAAGAATTATTTAACGAGCGGTTTGAAAGACAGTACAGTATCACATAGTAAACAAGGTAACAATTTGTGAATTAGGGTGATTATAATTTAATATTCTAAGAATTATTTTGAGAGCGGTTTGAAAGACACATGAAAAGATCACTTTGATATAGGTCTATCTGATCATTGAGGATATTTTTATTAGAGTTTTTGACACCTTTATAAATCTCTATTGATTCTAATGTTTCCAATTTGAAACCTCTGGTTTGGTTATGTAAAACGCTTAGGCTATCTAAATTAGGGAAATTATGACCAGTTTGTAAAAAATGATCAGCAAAGGTTGAGTCAGTTTTGTAGAATCTAAACGAGCGAAAATTTTCTTCTTATCTTAATTTGAAATTACGACAAGTTCTACCTATATAAAAGTCATCACAGTCTGGGCAAATCAACTTATAAACTCCAGGTTTTGTATATTTATTGATTTTATCTTTGGCATTGTATATAAGATGACAAAGTTTATTTTGAGGTTTGAAACTGATTTTAAAATTATGGCGTGATAAAATGTTAGCAATATGTTTGCTTACTGCACCAAAATATGTCAAAAAGATGAATTTAGTGGTTACATCTATCTGTTTTATATGCGGATAAATTTTATAGAAAGATAATTGTTGTTGTTTGCGATTTATTAGTTCAATTATTTGATCAACCGGAAACCCATTATTGATGGCTATTCCTTTGATCATGTTTAACTCAATAGTGAGGTGTTCTATTGACAATGGTATCGAAAATTCTCTATGGATCATTGAGTGATATGCTGCTAATTAATGACTACAAGAGCTAAACGATGAGTTCGGAATAGTGATGTCTGTACAAGTGGGTTTCCTGTAGATATTGAAGTTTATTTTATTATGGTCACGTATTAGTGTTGAATCCAAAATGTTTATACGTGACCATAATAGAATAAACTTATCGTGTTGTCATGCTTACAATGAAAAAAATTAAATCTGCGTGTTCAAATCAAATGTCCAAATTGTCTTCCATTGACTTTCATACAATGATACAATCTTGACTGAAAACCATCTCTAACATGGTCCAGCATAATTGGAGTTATTTGACGACACTCATTTACAATCCGTTGGCGTATTTCGTCCAGATTTTCAGGCTGAGTCACAAAAATCTTGGACTTAAGATGCCCCCACAAGAGGAAGTCCAGAGGGTTCAGGTCAGGAGATCGGGCAGGCCACTCTATAGAACCTCTTCTTCCAATCCAACGACTGGGGTATTGCAAATTGAGGTATTGGCAAACTGGTGCGGCGTAGTGAGGAGGAGCTCCGTCTTGTTGGAAATGCAATTGTTGTTCAAGTAGTAGAGAATCGTTTTCTAATTGTTCAGTTATTAACGGATCAATCGCATTTTCCAACATTTCAAGATGAATTTCGCCAATTAAATTACCAGGAATAAACAGAGGTCCAATTAGGTGGTCTCCCAAAATTCCTACCCAAACGTTTAGCTTTTCCCGATGTTGAGTGTGAGCTTCTTGAAATACATGAGGATTTGTATCCCTCTAAATTCTAAAGTTATGCCGGTTAACCTCTACATTAAGTAAAAAAAAGTGCATTCATCAGAAATGCGAACGTTGTACAAGGAATTTGGGTTATTGTTGATACGCTCGTCCATAATTTCATGCAACTCTTGCCTTCGATCCCAATCATCATCATTCAATTCCTGAATTAATTTAATTTTGTACGGATGGAACTTGTGTTTATGTGAAATTCTGAAAACGTTAGATTGGCTAATACCGGAAGCTGCGGAAAGTTGTCGTACAGATTGCATGTTTGGCATAAGTTGGACATGTCCCAATACCGCCACAGCTGCTCTTTCATCATTAACAATTCCAATGAGTGCCCTTTTTTGGTCCATTACTGAACCCGTCTCCACAAATTTTGAAATCAATTCCACTACGTACTTATGGCGAATGCTACGTCCAGGATGGTTTTCGTTAAATATCCTTGCAGCCGCTTGGGCATAATTTTGATTTTGGTAATGAAGGCTACCCAGCTCAATATGGTATACATATTACCATATTTTTTGAAATTTTAAACAACTCAGCAAAGTAGTAATTCAACAGATTGACTAAAATCATGAAATGATCGAAAAAACGTTAAAACCAGATAAACACCTTCTAAGAACAAAAAATGAAGGCAACATAAGGAAATGTTTTGCTGTTCTTTTATTTATTAGTTTGAGAGAATGTATTATTGTATGGGAGTCAATGGAAGACAATTTGAACATTTGATTTAAACACGCAGATCTAATTTTTTTCATTGTAAGCATCACAATTCAATTTTTTTACGAATGTGATTTTTTGAAGATTGTTTAAGTTTGTAAAAAAGGCTTAATAAAAATGATCTTGTACATTGTACAAATAACCAAAATATTCAAGGTGGCGCATTCGAGCAACAAAATTAATTTTTGGCGAAAACGGTTCATCAAATTTACGTTTTCTATACACCGTTGCAAAGGGGCTTCGAAGACCTTTCAAATGACATAACACTCAACCCCTCTCCCCCATTCAATTTCGAGGGGTTGAAGCGCCCCCTATTAGGGAGTTGCTCGTTCAAGCCTCAAATATACGTCAAAAGATTACCCCCAAACAAAATCATTCGACGATCGGGAGATTTTTCCACTCACTATGGGATAAGAAATATACGGGGTGGCTCGTATACTTCTTCTTTTTTTTTTCTCACATTCAAATTTGGTTGGGGCTGCTGCGAGCTCCGACGACATCGCAGCAGTCGCGCCAGAAAAAACCTAAAAGGCGGTTAACCGAAGCTACTCCTCCCCACCGGTCGGTAAGTAGCTTCAGGTTCCTAAATCGTGTGCCCTAAGTATTCTAATTGAACCCAGAATGACTGCCTTTTGCATCCGGTCTATCAAGATCTGCGCCGAGTTCCTACAGGCCGGAATGATCTTCAAGTTTGAATATTGGATAATGTATATAGTGTAGAATAGGTTGAGTGGACGTATTTTCACTGAGCACCGTAAAAGTGGCTAACTTAGCAACAAATTATACTTCAAAAAATCGGATTTTTCACACAAACGTAGTTCTGTGATAATACCAGAAGTTGGTTTAATACACAAAGTGAATACCTTTATACATTGGATGAAAACTTGTATTATATAGTGCACATAAAGGAATCACTCATCTACAAATAACAAGTCCCACAAAAAATAGGATTTTTATGTGGTGTCTGGACGATAATGAAACCAAACTGTGGAGTGTTTTTCATGCAAGGTAATAAAACAACCTACAGAAGGAGTTAAATGTCCTTGTTTTCCTTGCGATACTTGCAGAAACTTAATTTGTACAGAGTGTTCGGATCTAACAGCATCTGAATTGAAATGCATGCCACTACTGAAGCGTACTTTGAAATTCAATTGCAAAAAATGTAAGAATAATGAATATGTTGGAAGTTTGCAATTTATCATGAAAGACAAGGAGCCAATAATAAATAATAAGAACGAAATTATAAAGTTGCTACAAGAGAAATTAAACATGAACTGAAAAGTACTTATACAACAATGCCTACTTACTCTGAGACTACAACAGAATTTAAACACACCTCCTAACATAGATTCACAAAACAATCCTGATATAATAATAAAACCTAAGATCTTCCAAGATGCAGAAAGAACTAAAAATGAAATTGGAAATACTATTAATCCATCTAATTTAAAAATCGAAATCAGAAGTTTGAAGTCATCGAAATCTGGATCTGTCATCATCAAATGCAAAAACAAGACAGAATTCAGTATTTTAGAAACAGAATTCAAAAGTAAAATGGAAAATAAGTGTAACATCGAAGCATCAAAAATGAATAAAACAAAAATTAAGATACCATTATTCCAACAAAACTTATCAAAAGAAGAAATTGAAACTTCAATACTGCTACAAAATGAAGCCCTGAATGATATCAAAATTACATTCATTAAAAAGGGAAGAAACAACATGTCAATAATTTATGGAGAATGCCCCCTACCTTCAGACAACTAATGCGACTAAATAAGGTATACATTGGTTGGGAACGTTATTCGGTCTTTGGAGACAATACAATTCCGCGCTGCTTCCAGTATCAAGAGTTCTACCATAAAAAACAAAACTGCCCCAATGAACTAGTTTGTCCTCTGTGTAGTAAAGAGCATGAGCAAGAAAACTGTCCAAAAATTAATAAAGTATGTGTCAATTGTGACAAATCAAATGACAAATACAAATTGAAGAACAATATTGACCATTACTCGACTGATACTATTTGCCCGACGCTACAATTCCATATAAATCTGAAAAAAATTAAAATTGGCTATACTAGAATGGTATTAGTAGATCAAGATATCATCTTGGAGAAATTAGAATTACTTGAGCAAGACCACTCAGGGGAATACGTAGATCCTGGGAACTAATACAAAATTCTCGGGAAATAGGTCACATTAACACATATATTTTTATTTTTACCCTCGTCTTTACGTACGTTTCGGTCTCACGACCATCATCAGAAGACTTATTAATACAATAACCTGATTACTTAGAAATACTGTAATAACACAAAGCGTCCTTATCGCACAAATTTCGTTTAAATGCCAACGTCGCGAAACGAACGGAAACATGAAAACGGAACTATAACACAGTAATGTTGCAGCGTAAAAATTAAAAATCCACTATTAAGTAGAATCATCAATAAATACGAACACATTTCATAAATGTCTGCGAGAGACTAACAGACAAAGAGTTCTATCCTCTTTGCTAACAGACGAGACCATCTCAAGTGTTCATTTAAGCGCCAGATGTCATAATTTATTAGGTGATAAAAGAAGGTCTCTGGCCTCTGAGAAATACTTTAGACAATTCTACCTAAAGTAAACTTTTACATTATAAGGACGTAAGTAGGAATTTGCAAGAATATTAATTAATTAAATTAGTATAAATATGACTTAGTGTTTGAACGTCACTCCTATGATTAACAGACTTGGAGTCACGTTTTATATGAATCATCTCCAGAATAGATCTTTTATAATAATTGGTTTCCTTAGTTAAAATATTAACATTCTTGTAATCAAATTGATGGTTATAATCAAAGCAATGTTTAGCAAGCGCGGTGGAATTTTCTAAGTTTCTGTTTCTTGTGCTATACTTATGGCCATACATTCTTTTTTGTAAATATTGTTTAGAGATACCAGTATAGGTCCCATCACAATCTAAACAGTTTAATTTGTTTACTGTGTGGGTTTGTTTATCTTTAGGAATTACAGGTTTTAGATTTGAGAAATATTTCCCAACACAGTTAGTAGGTTTATGCGCTACGTTTATATCATACTTTTTCAAACATTTCTTAATTTTCTCTGAGGTCTCCGGAATGTATGGTAAAGTTATATAATTGTCTGAATTACCTTTTACGTTATTTTTATATGACGATCCATTATAAATTTTGTTTATTCTCTCTTTAATAATAGGATTGAGAAAAGTTTTTGGGTAGCCATTCAATTCCAGTGTATTACGAACAATTTTTAGATTTTTGGGACGGTCCTCTGGGTGGGACAATTTAACCGCGCGGTCTGTAAGACTGTTTATGACGCTTTTTTTATAACAAATTGGTGCAACGGAATTGAAGTGAAGATAGCGTTGAGACCAAACTTCTTTAGTAAACCACGAAGTTTTTATTTCTCCATCTGCATCATGCCTAATGTTCATATCTAAGAAATTTATGTTTTTGTTAACTTCTATTTCACAGGTAAATTGAAGTTTACAGTGGAAATTGTTAAATTTATTAATCACGTACTGAATTTTGTCATTGGGAACACACATAAGGCAATCATCTACATACCGTTTAAAAAATACGGGCCGAAAATCTAATGAACTTATAACAGATTCCTCCAGGCATTCCATAACGAGGTTAGCAATGGTAGCAGAAATAGGAGATCCCATTGCTGTGGCGAATATTTGTCCAAAATATTGTTCACCGTACTGAAAATAAGTGCATTCTAAACAAATCTTCACAGCATTTATAAATTCCGATTGATCTAGAGGTGTGTGGTTTTTAATCTCTGCCCAACGTTTTTTGATGCTATTCAATGCCAAATCGACTGGTATATTTGTAAATAAAGAAACAACGTCTAAGGAAATTAGTTGATGGTTTACGGGTACGGATTGATTTTTTTATAAATTCATTAAAATGCCATGAGTCTTTCACATAAAATTCATTATTTCCTATTATATTATTGATCGATTTTGATAAAAATTTTGATAAATTGTAAGTAGGCGCTCCTATATTACTAATAATGGGTCTTAGAGGTATATCAATTTTATGTAGTTTTGGAAGCCCATAGATATAAGGTGCTAGCCCATTATGGCAAATTAATTTATTTTTCAATTCAATAGGGATTATCTTATTTTTGTGCCAATTATTTATCAATTTATTCATGTTATTTTGTATTGATGAAGTAGGATCAGATTTTAATTTTTTATAAGTTGTTTCATCATTTAAAAGGTTTTCTATTTTCTTTTCATAGTCATTTCTATGCATTATGACGGTTTTATTACATTTATCCGCGTTCAAAACTAAAATTTCAGGGTTAGCATTTAAGAACTCTTTTGTTATTTTTGTATGATAGTTAGACGATTCTTTGCAGTACCTACTTCTGCTTTCTGTTTGTTCTTCTTGTTTGTCAAGATGTTACAAATTTTGTTTCTAATTTCATTCTTTTCTTCTAAATTTTTATTCCTGATTCCACATTCTAAATTTGCAATTATATTGTCGATAGGCAGTTTTTTGTTATCAGGCAATGCAAATTTCGGACCTAAGCTTAACGTATGCTGCACCTCATCCGGAATTTTTGTTTCGGTTAGATTTTTCAACCATTGTTCATTGATATTTTGTTTTTCATAAGCTATGCCTTTCATTAAATTATTTATCTTTTTAGATTGTATGGCTTTTATTTTGTTGAAATTTTTTTCGAAATTATTTTGTTGATTTTGAAAAAATTGCGAGATAAAGTTGCTATCAAAGTTTAAATAACAGGATTGTTTAATGCGTTTAATTTTGTTTTCAACCTCTGTTACATTCGCGCATGCTTCTTTAATGCATAAATTGAAACAGCTTTTATGAAGCGAATTTAATAATTTTGTGTAAGCCTTCTTATTTTGCAACCTGCTAAACATATTCTCCTTTGATTTAGATATAATAAAATTTGGGAAAACTTGCAAACTCCTACATCTTACCAGAAATATTCTGCGATTCTTCTCTTTTGCTAATATCTTCATTAATTTTCCGTATTCCTTCAAATCTCCAGGATAAGTGGTTGTTGCTTCCATATTAAGGCTTATATCCCAGCCAAAATTATAATCAAGATTCTTGACCCACGTATGAATTAATAGGAAATTCTCGGGAAATAGGTCACATTAACACATATATTTTTATTTTTACCCTCGTCTTTACGTACGTTTCGGTCTCACGACCATCATCAGAAGACTTATTAATACAATAACCTGATTACTTAGAAATACTGTAATAACACAAAGCGTCCTTATCGCACAAATTTCGTTTAAATGCCAACGTCGCGAAACGAACGGAAACATGAAAACGGAACTATAACACAGTAATGTTGCAGCGTAAAAATTAAAAATCCACTATTAAGTAGAATCATCAATAAATACGAACACATTTCATAAATGTCTGCGAGAGACTAACAGACAAAGAGTTCTATCCTCTTTGCTAACAGACGAGACCATCTCAAGTGTTCATTTAAGCGCCAGATGTCATAATTTATTAGATGATAAAAGAAGGTCTCTGGCCTCTGAGAAATACTTTAGACAATTCTACCTAAAGTAAACTTTTACATTATAAGGACGTAAGTAGGAATTTGCAAGAATATTAATTAATTAAATTAGTATAAATATGACTTAGTGTTTGAACGTCACTCCTATGATTAACAGACTTGGAGTCACGTTTTATATGAATCATCTCCAGAATAGATCTTTTATAATAATTGGTTTCCTTAGTTAAAATATTAACATTCTTGTAATCAAATTGATGGTTATAATCAAAGCAATGTTTAGCAAGCACGGTGGAATTTTCTAAGTTTTTGTTTCTTGTGCTATACTTATGGCCATACATTCTTTTTTGTAAATATTGTTTAGAGATACCAGTATAGGTCCCATCACAATCTGAACAATTTAATTTGTATACTCTGTGGGTTTGTTTATCTTTAGGAATTACAGGTTTTAGATTTGAGAAATATTTCCCAACACAGTTAGTAGGTTTATGCGCTACGTTTATATCATACTTTTTCAAACATTTCTTAATTTTCTCTGAGGTCTCCGGAATGTATGGTAAAGTTATATAATTGTCTGAATTACCTTTTACGTTATTTTTATATGACGATCCATTATAAATTTTGTTTATTCTCTCTTTAATAATAGGATTGAAAAAAGTTTTTGGGTAGCCATTCAATTCCAGTGTATTATGAACAATTTTTAGATTTTTGGGACGGTCCTCTGGGTGGGTCAATTTAACCGCCCGGTCTGTAAGACTGTTTATGACGCTTTTTTTATAACAAATTGGTGCAACGGAATTGAAGTGAAGATAGCGTTGAGACCAAACTTCTTTAGTAAACCACGAAGTTTTTATTTCTCCATCTGCATCATGCCTAATGTTCATATCTAAGAAATTTATGTTTTTGTTAACTTCTATTTCACAGGTAAATTGAAGTTTACAGTGGAAATTGTTAAATTTATTAATCACGTACTGAATTTTGTCATTGGGAACACACATAAGGCAATCATCTACATACCGTTTAAAAAATACGGGCCGAAAATCTAATGAACTTATAACAGATTCCTCCAGGCATTCCATAACGAGGTTAGCAATGGTAGCAGAAATAGGAGATCCCATTGCTGTGGCGAATATTTGTCCAAAATATTGTTCACCGTACTGAAAATAAGTGCATTCTAAACAAATCTTCACAGCATTTATAAATTCCGATTGATCTAGAGGTGTGTGGTTTTTAATCTCTGCCCAACGTTTTTTGATGCTATTCAATGCCAAATCGACTGGTATATTTGTAAATAAAGAAACAACGTCTAAGGAAATTAGTTGATGGTTTACGGGTACGGATTGATTTTTTTATAAATTCATTAAAATGCCATGAGTCTTTCACATAAAATTCATTATTTCCTATTATATTATTGATCGATTTTGATAAAAATTTTGATAAATTGTAAGTAGGCGCTCCTATATTACTAATAATG
Source organism: Endomychus coccineus (assembly GCA_958510875.1). Classification (NCBI taxonomy): domain Eukaryota; kingdom Metazoa; phylum Arthropoda; class Insecta; order Coleoptera; family Endomychidae; genus Endomychus; species Endomychus coccineus. The sequence continues at coordinate 186,493,834 of OY294067.1, read as the reverse complement.
GGTCTTAGAGGTATATCAATTTTATGTAGTTTTGGAAGCCCATAGATATAAGGTGCTAGCCCATTATGGCAAATTAATTTATTTTTCAATTCAATAGGGATTATCTTATTTTTGTGCCAATTATTTATCAATTTATTCATGTTATTTTGTATTGATGAAGTAGGATCAGATTTTAATTTTTTATAAGTTGTTTCATCATTTAAAAGGTTTTCTATTTTCTTTTCATAGTCATTTCTATGCATTATGACGGTTTTATTACATTTATCCGCGTTCAAAACTAAAATTTCAGGGTTAGCATTTAAGAACTCTTTTGTTATTTTTGTATGATAGTTAGACGATTCTTTGCAGTACCTACTTCTGCTTTCTGTTTGTTCTTCTTGTTTGTCAAGATGTTACAAATTTTGTTTCTAATTTCATTCTTTTCTTCTAAATTTTTATTCCTGATTCCACATTCTAAATTTGCAATTATATTGTCGATAGGCAGTTTTTTGTTATCAGGCAATGCAAATTTCGGACCTAAGCTTAACGTATGCTGCACCTCATCCGGAATTTTTGTTTCGGTTAGATTTTTCAACCATTGTTCATTGATATTTTGTTTTTCATAAGCTATGCCTTTCATTAAATTATTTATCTTTTTAGATTGTATGGCTTTTATTTTGTTGAAATTTTTTTCGAAATTATTTTGTTGATTTTGAAAAAATTGCGAGATAAAGTTGCTATCAAAGTTTAAATAACAGGATTGTTTAATGCGTTTAATTTTGTTTTCAACCTCTGTTACATTCGCGCATGCTTCTTTAATGCATAAATTGAAACAGCTTTTATGAAGCGAATTTAATAATTTTGTGTAAGCCTTCTTATTTTGCAACCTGCTAAACATATTCTCCTTTGATTTAGATATAATAAAATTTGGGAAAACTTGCAAACTCCTACATCTTACCAGAAATATTCTGCGATTCTTCTCTTTTGCTAATATCTTCATTAATTTTCCGTATTCCTTCAAATCTCCAGGATAGGTGGTTGTTCCTTCCATATTAAGGCTTATATCCCAGCCAAAATTATAATCAAGATTCTTGACCCACGTATGAATTAATAGGAAATTCTCGGGAAATAGGTCACATTAACACATATATTTTTATTTTTACCCTCGTCTTTACGTACGTTTCGGTCTCACGACCATCATCAGAAGACTTATTAATACAATAACCTGATTACTTAGAAATACTGTAATAACACAAAGCGTCCTTATCGCACAAATTTCGTTTAAATGCCAACGTCGCGAAACGAACGGAAACATGAAAACGGAACTATAACACAGTAATGTTGCAGCGTAAAAATTAAAAATCCACTATTAAGTAGAATCATCAATAAATACGAACACATTTCATAAATGTCTGCGAGAGACTAACAGACAAAGAGTTCTATCCTCTTTGCTAACAGACGAGACCATCTCAAGTGTTCATTTAAGCGCCAGATGTCATAATTTATTAGGTGATAAAAGAAGGTCTCTGGCCTCTGAGAAATACTTTAGACAATTCTACCTAAAGTAAACTTTTACATTATAAGGACGTAAGTAGGAATTTGCAAGAATATTAATTAATTAAATTAGTATAAATATGACTTAGTGTTTGAACGTCACTCCTATGATTAACAGACTTGGAGTCACGTTTTATATGAATCATCTCCAGAATAGATCTTTTATAATAATTGGTTTCCTTAGTTAAAATATTAACATTCTTGTAATCAAATTGATGGTTATAATCAAAGCAATGTTTAGCAAGCACGGTGGAATTTTCTAAGTTTTTGTTTCTTGTGCTATACTTATGGCCATACATTCTTTTTTGTAAATATTGTTTAGAGATACCAGTATAGGTCCCATCACAATCTAAACAATTTAATTTGTATACTCTGTGGGTTTGTTTATCTTTAGGAATTACAGGTTTTAGATTTGAGAAATATTTCCCAACACAGTTAGTAGGTTTATGCGCTACGTTTATATCATACTTTTTCAAACATTTCTTAATTTTCTCTGAGGTCTCCGGAATGTATGGTAAAGTTATATAATTGTCTGAATTACCTTTTACGTTATTTTTATATGACGATCCATTATAAATTTTGTTTATTCTCTCTTTAATAATAGGATTGAAAAAAGTTTTTGGGTAGCCATTCAATTCCAGTGTATTATGAACAATTTTTAGATTTTTGGGACGGTCCTCTGGGTGGGTCAATTTAACCGCCCGGTCTGTAAGACTGTTTATGACGCTTTTTTTATAACAAATTGGTGCAACGGAATTGAAGTGAAGATAGCGTTGAGACCAAACTTCTTTAGTAAACCACGAAGTTTTTATTTCTCCATCTGCATCATGCCTAATGTTCATATCTAAGAAATTTATGTTTTTGTTAACTTCTATTTCACAGGTAAATTGAAGTTTACAGTGGAAATTGTTAAATTTATTAATCACGTACTGAATTTTGTCATTGGGAACACACATAAGGCAATCATCTACATACCGTTTAAAAAATACGGGCCGAAAATCTAATGAACTTATAACAGATTCCTCCAGGCATTCCATAACGAGGTTAGCAATGGTAGCAGAAATAGGAGATCCCATTGCTGTGCCGAATATTTGTCCAAAATATTGTTCACCGTACTGAAAATAAGTGCATTCTAAACAAAACTTCACAGCATTTATAAATTCCGATTGATCTAGAGGTGTGTGGTTTTTAATCTCTGCCCAACGTTTTTTGATGCTATTCAATGCCAAATCGACTGGTATATTTGTAAATAAAGAAACAACGTCTAAGGAAATTAGTTGATGGTTTACGGGTACGGATTGATTTTTTTATAAATTCATCAAAATGCCATGAGTCTTTCACATAAAATTCATTATTTCCTATTATATTATTGATCGATTTTGATAAAAATTTTGATAAATTGTAAGTAGGCGCTCCTATATTACTAATAATGGGTCTTAGAGGTATATCAATTTTATGTAGTTTTGGAAGCCCATAGATATAAGGTGCTAGCCCATTATGGCAAATTAATTTATTTTTCAATTCAATAGGGATTATCTTATTTTTGTGCCAATTATTTATCAATTTATTCATGTTATTTTGTATTGATAAAGTAGGATCAGATTTTAATTTTTTATAAGTTGTTTCATCATTTAAAAGGTTTTCTATTTTCTTTTCATAGTCATTTCTATGCATTGTGACGGTTTTATTACATTTATCCGCGTTCAAAACTAAAATTTCAGGGTTAGCATTTGAGAACTCTTTTGTTATTTTTGTATGATAGTTAAGACGATTCTTTGCAGTACCTACTTCTGCTTTCTGTTTGTTCTTCTTGTTTGTCAAGATGTTACAAATTTTGTTTCTAATTTCATTCTTTTCTTCTAAATTTTTATTCCTGATTCCACATTCTAAATTTGCAATTATATTGTCGATAGGCAGTTTTTTGTTATCAGGCAATGCAAATTTCGGACCTAAGCTTAACGTATGCTGCACCTCATCCGGAATTTTTGTTTCGGTTAGATTTTTCAACCATTGTTCATTGATATTTTGTTTTTCATAAGCTATGCCTTTCATTAAATTATTTATCTTTTTAGATTGTATGGCTTTTATTTTGTTGAAATTTTTTTCGAAATTATTTTGTTGATTTTGAAAAAATTGCGAGATAAAGTTGCTATCAAAGTTTAAATAACAGGATTGTTTAATGCGTTTAATTTTGTTTTCAACCTCTGTTACATTCGCGCATGCTTCTTTAATGCATAAATTTAAACAGCTTTTATGAAGCGAATTTAATAATTTTGTGTAAGCCTTCTTATTTTGCAACCTGCTAAACATATTCTCCTTTGATTTAGATATAATAAAATTTGGGAAAACTTGCAAACTCCTACATCTTACCAGAAATATTCTGCGATTCTTCTCTTTTGCTAATATCTTCATTAATTTTCCGTATTCCTTCAAATCTCCAGGATAGGTGGTTGTTCCTTCCATATTAAGGCTTATATCCCAGCCAAAATTATAATAAAGATTCTTGACCCACGTATGAATTAATACAAAATTCTCGGGAAATAGGTCACATTAACACATATATTTTTATTTTTACCCTCGTCTTCACGTACGTTTCGGTCTCACGACCATCATCAGAAGACTTATTAATACAATAACCTGATTACTTAGAAATACTGTAATAACACAAAGCGTCCTTATCGCACAAATTTCGTTTAAATGCCAACGTCGCGAAACGAACGGAAACATGAAAACGGAACTATAACACAGTAATGTTGCAGCGTAAAAATTAAAAATCCACTATTAAGTAGAATCATCAATAAATACGAACACATTTCATAAATGTCTGCGAGAGACTAACAGACAAAGAGTTCTATCCTCTTTGCTAACAGACGAGACCATCTCAAGTGTTCATTTAAGCGCTAGATGTCATAATTTATTAGGTGATAAAAGAAGGTCTCTGGCCTCTGAGAAATACTTTAGACAATTCTACCTAAAGTAAACTTTTACATTATAAGGACGTAAGTAGGAATTTGCAAGAATATTAATTAATTAAATTGGTATAAATATGACTTAGTGTTTGAACGTCACTCCTATGATTAACAGTAGTAACTATCATACAAAAATAACGAAAGAGTTCTTAAATGCTAACCCTGAAATTTTAGTTTTGAACGCGGATAAATGTAATAAAACCGTCATAATGCATAGAAATGACTATGAAAAGAAAATAGAAAACCTTTTAAATGATGAAACAACTTATAAAAAATTAAAATCTGATCCTACTTTATCAATACAAAATAACATGAATAAATTGATAAATAATTGGCACAAAAATAAGATAATCCCTATTGAATTGAAAAATAAATTAATTTGCCATAATGGGCTAGCACCTTATATCTATGGGCTTCCAAAACTACATAAAATTGATATACCTCTAAGACCCATTATTAGTAATATAGGAGCGCCTACTTACAATTTATCAAAATTTTCATCAAAATCGATCAATAATATAATAGGAAATAATGAATTTTATGTGAAAGACTCATGGCATTTTAATGAATTTATAAAAAATCAATCCGTACCCGTAAACCATCAACTAATTTCCTTAGACGTTGTTTCTTTATTTACAAATATACCAGTCAATTTGGCATTGAATAGCATCAAAAAACGTTGGGCAGAGATTAAAAACCACACACCTCTAGATCAATCGGAATTTATAAATGCTGTGAAGTTTTGTTTAGAATGCACTTATTTTCAGTACGGTGAACAATATTTTGGACAAATATTCGGCACAGCAATGAGATCTCCTATTTCTGCTACCATTGCTAACCTCGTTATGGAATGCCTGGAGGAATCTGTTATAAGTTCATTAGATTTTCGGCCCGTATTTTTTAAACGGTATGTAGATGATTGCCTTATGTGTGTTCCCAATGACAAAATTCAGTACGTGATTAATAAATTTAACAATTTCCACTGTAAACTTCAATTTACCTGTGAAATAGAAGTTAACAAAAACATAAATTTCTTAGATATGAACATTAGGCATGATGCAGATGGAGAAATAAAAACTTCGTGGTTTACTAAAGAAGTTTGGTCTCAACGCTATCTTCACTTCAATTCCGTTGCACCAATTTGTTATAAAAAAAGCGTCATAAACAGTCTTACAGACCGCGCGGTTAAATTGTCCCACTCAGAGGACCGTCCCAAAAATCTAAAAATTGTTCGTAATACACTGGAATTGAATGGCTACCCAAAAACTTTTTTCAATCCTATTATTAAAGAGAGAATAAACAAAATTTATAATGGATCGTCATATAAAAATAACGTAAAAGGTAATTCAGACAATTATATAACTTTACCATACATTCCGGAGACCTCAGAGAAAATTAAGAAATGTTTGAAAAAGTATGATATAAACGTAGCGCATAAACCTACTAACTGTGTTGGGAAATATTTCTCAAATCTAAAACCTGTAATTCCTAAAGATAAACAAACCCACACAGTATACAAATTAAATTGTTTAGATTGTGATGGGACCTAAACTGGTATCTCTAAACAATATTTACAAAAAAGAATGTATGGCCATAAGTATAGCACAAGAAACAAGAACTTAGAAAATTCCACCGCGCTTGCTAAACATTGCTTTGATTATAACCATCAATTTGATTACAAGAATGTTAATATTTTAACTAAGGAAACCAATTATTATAAAAGATCTATTCTGGAGATGATTCATATAAAACGTGACTCCAAGTCTGTTAATCATAGGAGTGACGTTCAAACACTAAGTCATATTTATACTAATTTAATTAATTAATATTCTTGCAAATTCCTACTTACGTCCTTATAATGTAAAAGTTTACTTTAGGTAGAATTGTCTAAAGTATTTCTCAGAGGCCAGAGACCTTCTTTTATCACCTAATAAATTATGACATCTGGCGCTTAAATGAACACTTGAGATGGTCTCGTCTGTTAGCAAAGAGGATAGAACTCTTTGTCTGTTAGTCTCTCGCAGACATTTATGAAATGTGTTCGTATTTATTGATGATTCTACTTAATAGTGGATTTTTAATTTTTACGCTGCAACATTACTGTGTTATAGTTCCGTTTTCATGTTTCCGTTCGTTTCGCGACGTTGGCATTTAAACGAAATTTGTGCGATAAGGACGCTTTGTGTTATTACAGTATTTCTAAGTAATCAGGTTATTGTATTAATAAGTCTTCTGATGATAGTCGTGAGACCGAAACGTACGTAAAGACGAGGGTAAAAATAAAAATATATGTGTTAATGTGACCTATTTCCCGAGAATTTTGTATTAATTCATACGTGAGTCAAGAATCTTTATTATGATCCTGGGAACTTAAAGACTGTCAAAAACTGAATTGTTTACATTACACACTTCAATATTAGGAGTGCTATCAAAAACTTTGATGAATTCTAAGCACTCATTGAAACTTATAAACTAACATGTGACATCTTTGTATTGAGCGAATGTTTCAGAAATGTTCCCTTAAATAACCTTAATATACCGGGCTATACGATAATATATAATGATGGTGACTTCAATAGAAAAGACGGAGTTCTGATTCAAATAAAATCAAATCTCAACTACAATATTTCAGATTATAAACTGATTTTATGCGGCATATCTTTATGTATCAAAAATTTAACAATTAATAATGTGTCCTCTAGAATAATTGCTCTATATAGACCTAACCCAACTAATCTGACCTTGTTTGTTGATGAACTAAATTCATACCTGGACACAATACAAACCAATAAATTGGACATACTCATTGATGATGTCAACATTAATCTATCAAATGAAAACGATGTTAATGTAAACAAATATCTTGCTGTACTAGCTAAACACGGATTTGTGCCGTACATACAAAATCACACAAGAATTACTCCTCAAACCAAGTCATGTATCGATCATATTTTCCCTAAAAAACTGAACAATAATCAAAATTTGATTTTCAACTCATATATTCTTAAGTACAACATTACAAATCATTATCCAGTATCAGTAAATATAGAGTACAACTCCGATAAGGCTAAAACCTTCGACAACACCAAAAAATTTAGACTAAAAATAGACCTTGAAAAGTTGATGACTTTACTACAAAAAAAATCATGGGATACAGTATTAAATGAAAATGACCTTCAACTTGGAACCGACTTCTTTTTAAATAAACCTAAAAACATTAATGAAAATTCGAAATGTATAAAACTATGGCATAAAAAACACACCAAAATCAAACCTTGGATTACCGAAGGATTAATTACAACAATAAGAAATAGGGACAAATTGAAAAAACAACTAAACAAACACTTCTCATACAAACTAGAAAAAGAATACAAAATTTACAGGAATAACCTAAAGAAACTACTATATAAAAATAAAAATAACTATTATCTTGAACAAACTGAAAGTAACAAAAATAATTAAAGAAAAACTTATCAACTAATTTCAGAAGCCACTAATGAAAGAAGCAATAATAATAATATAACAGATTACTGACAATGAAGGTGTTGTACTTAATGATAACAAACTAATGGCAAATTATTGTAATAATTATTTCAGTAATATAGGCTTAAACATGGTATAAGACGTCGATACTTCTTTGACAATTAATGAAAATATTTTATCAAATCCCAATTCCATGTTTCTAAACCCAATAACAACAAATGAATTGATAGAACATATATCTGCATTGAAAAATAACACTTCCTCTGGCATAGAAGGAATAACCACAGGAACAATTAAAGAGACTCATAAATATTTTTAGAACCTCTTGAACACATATTCAATATGATTATTCAGAAAGGACAAGTTCCCACTCAGTTCAAATCTTCTATAATTATGCCAATTCATAAAACTGGCGACAAAACAAAAAATACTAACTATCCACCTATCAGCATGATAAACAGTTTCGCAAAAATCTTTGAAAAATGCTTGAAGACTCGGTTAGTTGAATTTTTCGATGAAAACAAAATTATACATGACTACCAAAATGGTTTTCGAACTGGCATAACCACCACAGATGCCATGTACAACGTTATCAGAAGTATTACAGAGGAACTGAATGCAAACAAAAAATGCATTGCAATATTCTTGGACTTGGCAAAAGCATTTGACACCGTTGATCATACAATACTTATCAACGCATTGGAGCGTTCTGGTATACGAGGAACAGTGTTGGATCTTTTCCGCAGTTATCTGATTGATCGCAAACAGAGTGTCCAAATGAATGATACACTGAATAGAACTATGACTATAAAAATGGGGGTTCACCAAGGAACAGTTCTTGGTCCAATACTTTTCCAAGCACACATAAACTCTATACTCTGCTTAAAAATAAAAGCAAGAATATGCTTATGATACAGTTGTAATTTTCAGCGGAAATACATGGTTGAAAACTAAAAACTGTATCCAACAAAGCATGGAAACTATCAATAAATGGCTGGGTATGTATCTCGTCTCATTGAATGCCAGTAAGACCCACTATCTTGCCTTCTCTATAACATCGTCAAATAGACCCAGCTTTTGCAGTATAAAAATACCGGGTATGAAAAACGAAATTATGGAAATGAAAGAAGTTAAATATTTGGGCATTATTATTGACCACCATTTGAAATGGTACAATCATATAGATTATCTAACGAAAAAGATGAGGAAGCTAATATATAAATTTTATCAACTACGACAATTTTTATCACAAAATCTACTCATACTGATTTACAAATCTCCAGCCGAATCCATCTTTCGTTATGGAATTTTGGTGTGGGGAACAGCGTATAAAAGTTCTTTACAGAAGCTGAATACAATACAAAATTATGTACTAAAGATAATTTTGAGGAAAAAAAGATATTTTCACACAAACCTTATATACATAGAGGATATTAGTAACATTCGAACACTATACTTCCATAGCTTATGTGTGTATGCATTTAAAAATAAATTACTTCAGAACACCATTCCCACTTTTCATACTACCAGAAATACCAGTAAAGAATCACTACCCACTCAAAAATTCAACAAGAATATATGCCATCGTTTTCTAATCTACACGCTACCTAAAACTTGTAATATCCTACCCCTAAACATAAAACGCATAAAATATCAAAAAGCAAAAAAATTTATTTTCACAAATTACTTCAAATTCATTGAAATGTTAGAAAATTAACAGTTTCACTAACACTATATAACACTTCTATTAATTGTTTGGATAACATCTTCATTAACTTTTCAATAGTATCTTACAAGGCTGATGTGATGAAATTCTTATTATCTGACCATGACGGCCAACAAGTATTGATAGATAATCCGGGTAAGCAAAAAGTTAATAATATTATAAACAAGTGCAGACCACTTACAAAACAGGGTTTTAATATCTTTTACCTCATGTTGAGTTCTCTACAATGGGATTACATAAGCGACTCTAATCTATCAACTCATAGTTGTTTTCAAATATTTCAAGAAAACTTAATTGATTCTTTCACAATTGCTTCTCCTGAAATTGAATTAAAAAGTAAGGCACGGGATTCGGATATAAAATGGTTCACAAAAGATTTACAAAATATGCGAAATAGTTTAGAATTAGTTTCGGACATGTATAGTAATATTAAAACAAATGAATTAAAGATTGCTAGAAATAAACTAAGAATACGCTATAAGACCGCTTTAAAAAATGCTCGAATATCAGCTAATGATAATATTATTAAACAGGCTAATAACAAAACTAAAACTATGTGGAATATTATCAACCAAAAACGATCAAATAACTATTCTCATGACTCTAAAGTGAACATAAATTCAAACGAATTCAATGATTATTTCACCTCAGTACCTCACAAACTTTCAAGTTCAATACAAAACACAAATAGACTTGATGCAATTGATATAATGAACGTACCTGAAGTACATTCAACTTTCTCTTTTCCCGAAGTTACATTTATTGAAATTCGAGATATAATCAATCAAATGAAGCAAAGCAAATCTTCTGATTGCTTTGGTTTATCAACTATTCTTTTGAAAAAAAATATAGATAATATTGTTATTCCTTTAACAAAACTTATAAATAGATGCATTAAGGATAATGTTTTCCCAAAGTGCTTGAAACTAGCCAAAATAATTCCTATCTTTAAAACAGGTGATAAAGAGATTGTGTCTAATTATCGGCCCATTTCATTATTACCTGTACTATCGAAAATATTTGAGAAGGTTCTAAACAGAAGAATAGTTGATTACTTTGAAAGTAACAGTCTCTTTAACATCACTCAATATGGCTTCAGAAAAAATCTATCCACCTCAGATGCTATTGAACGCTTCGTTAAAACCACATTAAACTGCTTTGAAAAGGGAAATTTCTCCATAGCCTTATTTTTAGACCTATCTAAGGCTTTTGATTGTGTTGTTCATCAAACTCTATTGCAAAAGTTATCCAAGTATGGTTTTGACAAACAGAGCATATTATTAATAAAATCTTACCTAGAAGATCGCTATCAATCTGTTTTTTACAATAAAAATTGTTCCGAAATGAAGAAAATAACCATAGGAGTTCCGCAGTATATTAGGACCAATACTTTTTCTAATATATGTAAACGATTTTCGAAACTACATTTCGTTGGCGGAGTGTGTATCTTTTGCAGATGATAATGAACTCCAGGTAGAAGACAGTAACCTACATGATGTACAACAAAAAAGTGAAATTGTTCTTTTCAAAGCATTGGAATGGTACAATGCTAATTTACTATGTATGAATGAGAGTAAAACTAATAGGATGTTATTTACACTAAGAAGGGATGAAATGATCTTGAATGAATATTCGGGTCCTGTAAAATTTCTGGGCGTTCTCATTGACAGTAATCTTACTTGGAATCTACACGTTGAACACATTGCTCTCAAACTAAGTAGAAATATTTTTGTTCTTCGTAGTCTCTCTCAAACTATTTCCAAACAAATCTTACGAACGGCTTACTTTGCGCTATGTGAGTCACATATGAGATATGCCATATTAGTTTGGGGTCACTGTTCAGGTGGGGATATCATTTTCAGGTTGCAGCGGAGAGCAATTAGAATCATAGATGGATTGAAATATAGAGAAAATTGTAAAAAAAGTTATTCTGAATTGGGTATTCTCACTTTCCCATCTCTGTTCATCTTTGAATGCTTATGTTACGCTTTTAAGCAGCTTAGGAATGTTACCTTAAATAGGGACATTCACGAATATCAAACACGGCAGTCTGGAGATATAAGGGTTCCATACATCAGACTTTCGAAATCCCAAAACGGTCCAAAACTATTTATGTTCCAAATTTTTTAATAAGCTGCCTCTACATATCAAAGCCCTACCATATAGATATTTTAGAGATAAACTAAAAAAATACTTTATTGAAAAATCCTTTTATTCTGTGGAGGAGTATAATAATATACAAAAAATAGTGATTTAAATCCTCTTAACAAATGTTTTTTTAATCATAAATAGGTAGGTGATTTTGTTTTATAATTTTACAATTTAAATTACATGTAATTAGTGTTTAATATGTAGTTTTTATAACACAATTATTTTAAAGTATCTGTTCCATAGTTTTAACAATATTTTCTTGTACTTATGTCCTAATTTTATTCCTTGTTGTGAGACTTGTGCAAATACCATTGTATATTAGCATGAATGAATTACTAAATTACTAAAAAAAAAATTACTAAATTTACTAAATTACTAAACTATTTTGTCCCTTCACCTCTTAGATGAACAGATATAGCTTCATATCAACACTTCTTAGTTAGCACAACACAAGTGTTAAGTGACTTTGGTGATACTTTTACAGGGTGTTCCATCTCAGACGAGCCACCCCGTATATTTCTTATCCCATAGTGAGTGGAGAAGTCTCCCGGAACACGTAGAATGGTTTTGTTTGGGGGACATCTTTCGACGTATATTTGAGGCTTGAACGAGCAACCCCCTAATAGGAGGCGCTTCAACCCCTCAAAATTGAATAGGGGAGAGGGGTTGAGTGATACGTCATTTGAAAGGTCTTGGGAGCCTCTTTACAACGGTGTATGAAAAACGTAAATTTGATGAACCGTTTTCGCCAAAAATTAATTTTGTTACTTGAATGCGCCACCTTGAATATTTTGGTTATTTGTACAATGTACAAGCTCATTTTTATTAAGCCTTTTTCACGAACTCGAACAATCTTCAAAAAATCACATTCGTATAAAAATTGAATTGTGTTCACATGCTCACAATGAAAAAAATTAAATCTGCGTGTTTAAATCAAATGTTCTAATTGTCTTCCATTGACTTCCATACAATGATACAATCTTGACTGAAAACCGTCTCTAACATGGTTCAGCATAATTGGAGTTATTTGACGGCACTCATTTACAATTCGTTGGCGTAGTTCGTCCAAATTTTCAGGCACAAAAATCTTGGACTTAAGATGCCCCCACAAGAAGAAGTCCAGAGGGTTCAGGTCAGGAGATCGGGCAGGCCACTCTACAGGACTTCTTCTTCCAATCCAACGATCGAGGTATTGCAAATTGAGGTATTGGCGGCGTAGTGAGGAGGAGCTCCGTCTTGTTGGGAATGCAATTGTTGTTTTCCAACATTTCAAGATAAATTTCGCCATTTAAATTACCAGGAATAAACAGAGGTCCAATTAGGTGGTCTCCCAAAATTCCTACCCAAACGTTTAGCTTTTCCCGATGTTGAGTGTGAGCTTCTCGAAATACATGAGGATTTGTATCGCTTCAAATTCTACAGTTATGCCGGTTAACCTCTCCATTAAGTAAGAATGTGCATTCGTCAGAAAAGCAAACGTTGTACAAGAAATTTGGGTTATTGTTGATACGCTCAACCATAATTTCGCAAAACTCTTGCCTTCGATCCCAATCATCGTCATTTAATTCCTGAATTAATTTAATTTTGTACGGATGGAACTTGTGTTCATGTAAAATTCTGAAAACATTAGATTGGCTAATACCGGAAGCTGCAGAAATTGTCGTACAGCTTGTGTGTTTGGCATAAGTTGGACATGTCCCAATACCACCACAGCTGCTCCTTCATCATTACCAATTCCAATGGGTGCCCTTTTATTATCCATTACTGAACCCGTCTCCACAAATTTTGATATCAATTCCATTACGTACTTATGGCGAACGCTACGTTCAGGATGGTTTTCGTTAAATATTCTTGCAGCCGCTCGAGCATAATTTTGATTTTGATGATGAAGGCTAACCAGCTCAACACGTTCTTGCAATGTGTTTACCATATTTTTTGGAATTTCAATCAAATCAGCAAAGTAGTAGCTCAACACATTGATTAAAATCATGAAATGATCGAAGAAACGTTAAAACCAGATAAACACCTTCTGAGAACCAAAAAGTAAGGCAACATAAGGAAATGTTTTGCTGTTTCTTCATTTATCAGTATGAGAGAATGTATTATTGTATGGAAGTCAATGGAGGACAATTTGAACATTTGATTTAAACACGCAGATTCAATTTTTGTCATTGTAAGCATGACAACACGATTCAATTTTTTTACGAATGTGATTTTTTGAAGATTGTTTAAGTTTGTAAAAAAGGCTTAATAAAAATGAGGTTGTACATTGTACAAACAACCAAAATATTCAAGGTGGCGCATTCGAGCAACAAAATTAATTTTTGGCGAAAACGGTTCATCAAATTTACGTTTTTCATACACCGTTGTGGAGAGGCTTCTAAGACCTTCCAAATGACGTATCCCTCAACCCCTCTCCCTATTCAATTTTTAGGGGTTGAAGCGCCTCCTATTAGTGGGTTGTATATACAATCAATCTTGTACTACTTTTATGTAATCACGGCATGTACAAAGTTAGTATTTATTTTCGATTGTAATTAATTTTGAATTACTAGTTTTGGCTGACTGATTAAACCATATATTGTGATTAAAGAATTAATGAATTGTAATTAATTAACTCTATCTCATTGTACTTGTAATCCTATTCAAATTGTAACTAACTTAATAACTATTAAATAAATAAATAAATAAATAAATAAATAAATATAGGATATCCCAAAATTGCCGAGAAATTAAACTACCGCTCATTGTAGGAGTCGAAATGAGTCGATTGAATCCTATTCATATATGAGAAAAAAGTACCGTTTATCCGTGAGGAGAGTTCAAAAGTCACTTGAAAATCACATTTTTGTGCGCTATTCACAAATGCATGGAAGGAATTTGATGAAATTTTGCTCTAAGATTTCTTCAACAGGAAGGCTCTAGATTATATGAATTTTTTATCTCATGTGTTAATTCCGTATTCCGCATAGTTTAGGAGGAAAAAAATGTTTTCTGAAACACTGATAACTGCTTTTATTAGAACAAGTTTAGTAAAATTGTAGTCCAAAATTTAGTTGTCCGTGGACAAAGTCTTGATATTGACGAGAAACAAATTCATAAGTGTCCCAGTTTATTGTTGACAATGGATGTTTCAATAATTTGTTCACTTTTAGTTGCTTTTGTATTGTTCCTCCCCCAATTACTGTTATTACTTGATTATTATTGTTGTTATAATTGTCAGCTATTAGATATGGATTTCTCTTCCGTTGAGCTGGTCGATATGCTTTCAGCCCTCCAATTCTGTCCAGGTTACTGCTTCGAAAGTGTTGGCGTCTATCAATAAAGGAATCCAAATCGGGGGATTCCAAATCATAAAATTTTGCCCGAGTTGAAGGACGTCTTCGAGAAACAGCGAGGTTGAAGCCAGTCAGAGACAACGCTGAAAGACCTCGAGAGACCCGAACACTCATTGCGGAAGAACTGTTCTTCAAATGATTGTTATCATTCCTGAGACCAGCATCAGAACATTACAACGAGATGTGACGTACCTTGCTACTTTTTGGCGATAATTACTTAAAGACTACTCCAATACTACTTAAAGTCCACCAGATCTGAATCCGATTGACATTCATGTTGATTTCTCGGGCGCCAGATTTTTGTTAAAGTTTACTCCTCGTTTGAAGGCTTCTACTAGAGCCCTCACCACAAAGCGTATCACTGTGCTATCTATGAATCCCAGGGTAGTTTCAGTGAAGTGAGTAACCAGGGGTTAATAGGGCTGACTGAATAGTAATAGAATTGGAGGCTTCAATTGCAATTGATACTTGGTTAATTCTTGACCACTTAAATGATGTTGCAGAAAGTCATGTTAGACAAACACTGAACTTCCGTTAATACGTTCATTTATAGCTTGAACATAGGTGAATACTCTGTCTGTGTAATAATGATTTATCTCAACCCGGGGGAAGCACAAGGAAGCTTGTCCATCTGATTATGGAATTTTTATGCTCTGCTAGCAATTTGTAACTTCCCAAAACCTTGGGATGTCAAATCATAACCAGCCCCAGACGTTGGGTGATTACTCTTACTAAAGGATAAACTAAAATTCTATTCTATCGTTCGGTTGCGGACTAATACAGTGAAGAATGGTCGTGGGTTATATATTAGATGTAAAAAATTAAGGGCGCCGGAGTATTTAACCAACCAATGATTTTGAATATAACTGGGGGATGCAAATACTCAAATCCCCAGGTTAAATTACCCTGAAAGAAGGAAATAAAAGACCTATACCCAGAATGATTAGAATTTACTTGAGATAAATAGTATTGAATCAATTTGAGACAGCACTTACAATAATGATATATGAAGTTGATTAATAGTTAATATGGATGAAGTTGATTACATCAAAATTGATAACACAATAGGTGACTTTGAGTAAAATACGATATTCGATGAATTTTAACATGTGATACAGGAAATCAAATTGATAACTCGATAGTAAATGATTAATTTCAAAATTACATAACCAAATCGATAGCCTGACCTGAGAGTTGGATGTCTTGTCTTGTTTACTGACGTTTAATTATCTCTACTCCAATGAAGGGATCCCTGCCACCATTACCATATCGTTCCCCATGATGGTATTTTCACAAATAAACTAATGACTCCTAGGCACCTTTCACAGTAGGCTCAATCCAACCCTCAATTCGCTTCCTGTTGAATTTTCCACCAGAACGTAGATAAAGATAAAAACTACGAGCAGCACTTGGAATAAACTGGACGAAAAACTTGAGGTAAAAGTAGAACTAAAAACCCTGAAAAAATGAAATGTTCAAACACTTACGTTCTATTGTCGTCAGCCAACAGGCATGGACAATTACACAACAATGGTTAACCAATTATAACTAGGTTATGTTCTGTCAGACAACACCTATGAGGGCAATTAATCCCTGCATTTAGTGGATAGCTCGAATGAAATTATCAGATATTTAGATAGGGTCTCTTTTACTTCCAAGACAGCTCCTCAATCGTTCCCCCAAACAGGTTCGTCAAACCAGGTTCAAATCCCAAAAGGTACATCAATTATCCTATTAATCACAATGATTACCATCCAAATCGATAATTGATCAGTATAATTCCATCAGAAGAAATATTCCCATAATCGGACCCAAGCCACGCTTAGTGTTTTTCTCCCTGTTGGATAACCCAGAACGACTTTTCACTCGAACGACTAGAACAGAAAATGTCCTTTTCCGCATTTCCGGCGTCTCGTTGTCTCCCACAGAACACCCTCGAAGAGAAGCGGTTACTAACACCGAGCAACCAAGACCCATAGAATATCGGTACGGTCTTTTAGAATCTACAGAACATGACTCTTCGGATATACCAAATATACGGTCTAACATAGCTGACGTCACAGGAGTTAACCGATTGCCTTACAGCGGCCATTCCTAAGCCATAAGGTGGAATTTACACGTTACAAATTGATGATAAGGTTATATTCATTGTTTCTTTCTGATAGGATTAAATAAAATTAAACTTTAATAATAATGTGGAACTTTACTATTATTTTCCAAAAATCACAGATGTTTATAAGCACAATTCACAAATTTCGATTCATTGAAGATGAGACAATTATTGAAATCACATTATTTTTCGATCTATTAATGATGAAGTAATCATTAAAATTCAATTTATGAATAAACAAATATGATAACTTAACTTATCATCTTATCACTATCCAGGTAGTTCTATTATCATTATTTATCATTGTTTCCATTATATCTTCCGATGTATACCATGTGGTGATTTATGTCCTAGCCACAATTCAGTTAGGAATGAAATGACAAGTTCCAAGTGGATGCAGAAATGATCCAATATACAATTTTAAAATTTATATAAAAAGTATTCATATAGGCAAGAAGACAAAAAAAAACTGAAAGAAATCAATGTAATAAATTTTGTGAATATTTAAATAGTTTTCTTCTTCTTTTACGATCTCTCAATATTTCTAAAATGTATATCATTTGAATTCAATACAGAAGGAGAAATAAAGTATAGCTCCAATTCAAATATGTATACTATCAAAATTCAATATTCAATATTTCGATTTCACGATATATTAAGAGATCACAAAAGAAATAATTTTGAACATGTATAGTTATTAATCATGTTTTTGATTAGAAAATGCAAACTGTTACATTTCAATTATTGATTACTAAAATATAAACAGATTAATTGAAAAATGATGGGAGATGCATGTGGCTTGTAGATGAAAATTGTATTAGAAATAACATTGAATAATTATATAACGATAATAATCAATCATATTGCTAATAATTATGAAGACCTACCGCATCTTTCCGAAACGTTTTTCACTAATAATTATTAATTATTGTATTTCATGTGAATTAGCAAATGCTTACTGCATTTTAATATTGAATTACGTGTTACTCATACGGGTGTTGAAATCAAAAAAAGGAACAGTTATTTTAAGCAGAACGCGTAGCTAAGATGCATCACGCATGTCTCGCATGGCAGCTACATTCATCCTTATAACTTCGAGTGAAGAAATGTATCACCAGGGGCGTTCTATCTATATTAGTTAAGTGAACGGACATATTAACCGTTACACACCTCAAATACCAAAGAGAACAAAAATTTATTATTATTATTTTTTCTCCATTTTACACATTCATACAGTGGAATTGGTCAACACATAGCATAACTATAATGTCTCCTAAGCACACCCAATATCTAACATTAGAAGTATTTATACTAAGACAAGCCAATGTCATGAACTCCAAAAACTATAATAACCTCAACTGAAAAACTATAAGACTTTATATTTCATCAAGCAAAAATATGAAAGGAGAACTGAAGGGTAAATAAACAAACGATGAATAGTTATACCGAGGTGAAGCACTAACTATTCTTAGTATGAGGGTTTTGTTTTTGAAAGAGCAAAAGCCCTAAACTCTTCCACCGTCTCATCGGTAAAGACGTCACGTCCAAGAGAACTGTACAGGTTCAGCAACGCCAACCGAAGTAATTCAAACTCAATTCCTTCTTAATATCAAGAAATAAACGTTAGCAGAACTGAATCTGAACAACTCATAAAAAAATATATAGCACATGTTTGCCTCAGCCAAAAATTCGAAAATATGGAAATTACAAATTTCCCCAGATAAGAAAAGCTATTACAACAAACAAGTATCAAGGTCAAAATCAAGAAGGTCATAATCGGTATACTCCATCCAAATTTTTTCAAGTATGATGTTCCCAAAATAAAAGTATAGAATGATCCACAAGTTCGCAGTAGTTGAACTTCGTATTGACATACAAATGAAAAGATCCGATAAGTATATCAACACTTTCCAACAAGAGAAGCCATCTAGAGATATACTAGAACTCTTCGTTATATGAAATCTGAATGATGGGTTACAAAAAATTACATGTAAAAGTAAAAATCGGTGTTGTCATGATGTAATCGACTGAATATTCAAGTTTCTCTCTCAACCAAAAGTGAGGTAGCACTGTTAAAATACTGGGATAAGATATGGAAGTTTTGCTTGGGCGCCAGCAAGTGTTTATCTTGCAAGGTATGAGATAAGGTAAATTTTCCATGTATAAAATTGAACAGCATCTAGAAAACATAATAGACACACAATAGCCAAAAGTGTAAAATTGATTCTATCAAAGAATCTCAATTTAAAAATAAACTTCAAAGCATATTGAAATTTACACACAAATTTATATTATAGAATTGCAAAACAAAAACAAACTTCAAAAAAATTGATAGATGATTAGACATATAAGGTTTTCAAGTAAACTCAATCACATAAATAAAACCTATATTCCAAACATATAATATAGAAATAAGATGAGATGAATGAGTGAATTATGTCTAGAATTATCAATAATAAATTCTTAAGCTATTTTAATGATTCTTTCATATTACATTGAAAATAAGATAAAGATTTTAAGGAATTCATGAAATGTAATAATGGGAATAATATAGTTATTCATGGTTGAGGTGATGATCAATCTGTAGAATTTCCACCATATCCTGTGGGTCTAAATGATCTTGTGTGATATCAAGTTTAATGTGATAAGCATGAAAATTGCCAAGATTATTTCCATCCAAGTCTTCTAAATTATAAACTAACGGAGACAGTATTTGTTTAACGATACAAGGTATGAATTTGGGAGCTATTTTAGCAAAAAAGTGATTGGTAGCATCAGATAGTGCAACATTTTTCTTCCAAACTCGATCACCCACACGGAGTATGATATCTCTTCTTCTCAAATTATAATGTTGTACATTAATTTTATGAGAGTGATAAATTCTTTTCTGAAAATTTTCATAAAGTACTGGTAATTGTTCTTGTAAAGTTGGACCTAAAATTCTATTCTTTATAGAAATTATGTTGTTAGCATTTCCAGAAATTTGTCCATAGAAAGAACCATCAGTGCGTATATTTCTGAGAAAACAAAGATATAAAGGAGAAAAATCAGTAATTCCATGTTTAGCCAATCTAATAGCTTGAGCTATCTGATGGATGCTTTGATCCCAAGTTTTATGATGAATATATGATCTAATAGCACTAGTGACTGTTCTATTCACTTGTTCAGTAGGATTAATTTGAGGAAAATATTCCGCATTATACCAGAATTTCTGTACATTATATTTTTTAATCGATTCTTGAAATCATTTGAAATAAATTGAGCTCCGTTGTCTACAACAACAATTTGAGGTACTCTGAATAATAAAAGAACTTGATTTTCAATAAACTTGCAAACAGCTTTTGTTGTTGCGCGAACCATAGGATGAACCAATACAAATTCTGTAAACCAATCAGTTACAACTAAGATAAACTGATTGCCATTGTTAGGTCTCGGATATGGTTCTTACAAATCTGCAGATAATAATTGAATAGGTGAATGAATATTCTTATGATAACCAAAGCGATCAGCCTGAGGTAAGTTACTTGATTTACAAGATGCACAAATTTTACATTTTTGGATGTATAATAAAACTTGAAAACTTAGATTTACTCAAAATAAGTTTATATAATATTTTATCCACGACTTTGAAATCAGAATAGATGAAGATGACTTGATACCTTACTCAGCATCCCAGTGTACCATTTGTCAGGTTTTGAGGTGGACAAATCCAATACGAGAGTTTCTAAAGCCTCTGGAATACGAAATGGTGAATTTGGTACAATGTTTATAATTCCACTACGAAGTTGTATTTTGAATCTATGGCACGATAGTCTCACAATCCATCTAGCAATTCCAAGTGATGAAAGATTCATGATAGTAAGCCAAATAAGAGATGAGTGATCTGTTATTAGGGTAAAATCAGTTTCTCCGATGTAAGGACAGAATAAATCTATTGAGAGAAGAGTAGCTAAAAGTTCTTTCCCAGTCGTCGTATATTCAAGTTGACATTCATTTAAAGTTCGACTAAAAGAAACAATAGGATGTTCTGAACCATCATTCTCTTGAAAATGGACCACACTGATTCCAACATCCGAAGCATCACAGGCAAGAAAAAACTTTTTTTGAAAAATCGGGACTAGCCGAAATCGGAGTTGATGTTAGAGCTTCTTCAATTTGTATGGAAGCTTCGTTTGCCTCATTTGTTCACATAATGGATTGACCTTTGTTTCGGCCTTTCGAAAGATCAGAAATAGTACTACAGATAGCAGATAATTGGAAAGTCTTCAGGAAATCTACGATAGTAGCCAATTGGATCAATCAGACGTCTTATCTTAGTACTATTTCATGGAACCGGATATTCTAAAATTAATTGAACCTCTTCAGGGTCAGTTCTAAGACCTCTTTCATCTTCTACGTAACCTAAAAAATTAAGACTTATGCGGCAAAACTTGCATTTCTCAAAATTAACAGTTAAACTAGCTCCTTTGAGACGTTTTAAGAGTCTCCTCAATTTATGAATAAACAAATATGATAACTTAACTTATCATCTTATCACTATCCAGGTAGTTCTATTATCATTATTTATCATTGTTTCCATTATATCTTCCGATGTATACCATGTGGTGATTTATGTCCTAGCCACAATTCAGTTAGGAATGAAATGACAAGTTCCAAGTGGATGCAGAAATGATCCAATATACAATTTTAAAATTTATATAAAAAGTATTCATATAGGCAAGAAGACAAAAAAAAACTGAAAGAAATCAATGTAATAAATTTTGTGAATATTTAAATAGTTTTCTTCTTCTTTTACGATCTCTCAATATTTCTAAAATGTATATCATTTGAATTCAATACAGAAGGAGAAATAAAGTATAGCTCCAATTCAAATATGTATACTATCAAAATTCAATATTCAATATTTCGATTTCACGATATATTAAGAGATCACAAAAGAAATAATTTTGAACATGTATAGTTATTAATCATGTTTTTGATTAGAAAATGCAAACTGTTACATTTCAATTATTGATTACTAAAATATAAACAGATTAATTGAAAAATGATGGGAGATGCATGTGGCTTGTAGATGAAAATTGTATTAGAAATAACATTGAATAATTATATAACGATAATAATCAATCATATTGCTAATAATTATGAAGACCTACCGCATCTTTCCGAAACGTTTTTCACTAATAATTATTAATTATTGTATTTCATGTGAATTAGCAAATGCTTACTGCATTTTAATATTGAATTACGTGTTACTCATACGGGTGTTGAAATCAAAAAAAGGAACAGTTATTTTAAGCAGAACGCGTAGCTAAGATGCATCACGCATGTCTCGCATGGCAGCTACATTCATCCTTATAACTTCGAGTGAAGAAATGTATCACCAGGGGCGTTCTATCTATATTAGTTAAGTGAACGGACATATTAACCGTTACACACCTCAAATACCAAAGAGAACAAAAATTTATTATTATTATTTTTTCTCCATTTTACACATTCATACAGTGGAATTGGTCAACACATAGCATAACTATAATGTCTCCTAAGCACACCCAATATCTAACATTAGAAGTATTTATACTAAGACAAGCCAATGTCATGAACTCCAAAAACTATAATAACCTCAACTGAAAAACTATAAGACTTTATATTTCATCAAGCAAAAATATGAAAGGAGAACTGAAGGGTAAATAAACAAACGATGAATAGTTATACCGAGGTGAAGCACTAACTATTCTTAGTATGAGGGTTTTGTTTTTGAAAGAGCAAAAGCCCTAAACTCTTCCACCGTCTCATCGGTAAAGATGTCACGTCCAAGAGAACTGTACAGGTTCAGCAACGCCAACCGAAGTAATTCAAACTCAATTCCTTCTTAATATCAAGAAATAAACGTTAGCAGAACTGAATCTGAACAACTCATAAAAAAATATATAGCACATGTTTGCCTCAGCCAAAAATTCGAAAATATGGAAATTACAAATTTCCCCAGATAAGAAAAGCTATTACAACAAACAAGTATCAAGGTCAAAATCAAGAAGGTCATAATCGGTATACTCCATCCAAATTTTTTCAAGTATGATGTTCCCAAAATAAAAGTATAGAATGATCCACAAGTTCGCAGTAGTTGAACTTCGTATTGACATACAAATGAAAAGATCCGATAAGTATATCAACACTTTCCAACAAGAGAAGCCATCTAGAGATATACTAGAACTCTTCGTTATATGAAATCTGAATGATGGGTTACAAAAAATTACATGTAAAAGTAAAAATCGGTGTTGTCATGATGTAATCGAC
Source organism: Endomychus coccineus (assembly GCA_958510875.1). Lineage (NCBI taxonomy): Eukaryota > Metazoa > Arthropoda > Insecta > Coleoptera > Endomychidae > Endomychus > Endomychus coccineus. Next base: position 186,470,230 of record OY294067.1, on the reverse strand, counting down.
TGAATATTCAAGTTTCTCTCTCAACCAAAAGTGAGGTAGCACTGTTAAAATACTGGGATAAGATATGGAAGTTTTGCTTGGGCGCCAGCAAGTGTTTATCTTGCAAGGTATGAGATAAGGTAAATTTTCCATGTATAAAATTGAACAGCATCTAGAAAACATAATAGACACACAATAGCCAAAAGTGTAAAATTGATTCTATCAAAGAATCTCAATTTAAAAATAAACTTCAAAGCATATTGAAATTTACACACAAATTTATATTATAGAATTGCAAAACAAAAACAAACTTCAAAAAAATTGATAGATGATTAGACATATAAGGTTTTCAAGTAAACTCAATCACATAAATAAAACCTATATTCCAAACATATAATATAGAAATAAGATGAGATGAATGAGTGAATTATGTCTAGAATTATCAATAATAAATTCTTAAGCTATTTTAATGATTCTTTCATATTACATTGAAAATAAGATAAAGATTTTAAGGAATTCATGAAATGTAATAATGGGAATAATATAGTTATTCATGGTTGAGGTGATGATCAATCTGTAGAATTTCCACCATATCCTGTGGGTCTAAATGATCTTGTGTGATATCAAGTTTAATGTGATAAGCATGAAAATTGCCAAGATTATTTCCATCCAAGTCTTCTAAATTATAAACTAACGGAGACAGTATTTGTTTAACGATACAAGGTATGAATTTGGGAGCTATTTTAGCAAAAAAGTGATTGGGAGCATCAGATAGTGCAACATTTTTCTTCCAAACTCGATCACCCACACGGAGTATGATATCTCTTCTTCTCAAATTATAATGTTGTACATTAATTTTATGAGAGTGATAAATTCTTTTCTGAAAATTTTCATAAAGTACTGGTAATTGTTCTTGTAAAGTTGGACCTAAAATTCTATTCTTTATAGAAATTATGTTGTTAGCATTTCCAGAAATTTGTCCATAGAAAGAACCATCAGTGCGTATATTTCTGAGAAAACAAAGATATAAAGGAGAAAAATCAGTAATTCCATGTTTAGCCAATCTAATAGCTTGAGCTATCTGATGGATGCTTTGATCCCAAGTTTTATGATGAATATATGATCTAATAGCACTAGTGACTGTTCTATTCACTTGTTCAGTAGGATTAATTTGAGGAAAATATTCCGCATTATACCAGAATTTCTGTACATTATATTTTTTAATCGATTCTTGAAATCATTTGAAATAAATTGAGCTCCGTTGTCTACAACAACAATTTGAGGTACTCTGAATAATAAAAGAACTTGATTTTCAATAAACTTGCAAACAGCTTTTGTTGTTGCGCGAACCATAGGATGAACCAATACAAATTCTGTAAACCAATCAGTTACAACTAAGATAAACTGATTGCCATTGTTAGGTCTCGGATATGGTTCTTACAAATCTGCAGATAATAATTGAATAGGTGAATGAATATTCTTATGATAACCAAAGCGATCAGCCTGAGGTAAGTTACTTGATTTACAAGATGCACAAATTTTACATTTTTGGATGTATAATAAAACTTGAAAACTTAGATTTACTCAAAATAAGTTTATATAATATTTTATCCACGACTTTGAAATCAGAATAGATGAAGATGACTTGATACCTTACTCAGCATCCCAGTGTACCATTTGTCAGGTTTTGAGGTGGACAAATCCAATACGAGAGTTTCTAAAGCCTCTGGAATACGAAATGGTGAATTTGGTACAATGTTTATAATTCCACTACGAAGTTGTATTTTGAATCTATGGCACGATAGTCTCACAATCCATCTAGCAATTCCAAGTGATGAAAGATTCATGATAGTAAGCCAAATAAGAGATGAGTGATCTGTTATTAGGGTAAAATCAGTTTCTCCGATGTAAGGACAGAATAAATCTATTGAGAGAAGAGTAGCTAAAAGTTCTTTCCCAGTCGTCGTATATTCACGTTGACATTCATTTAAAGTTCGACTAAAAGAAACAATAGGATGTTCTGAACCATCATTCTCTTGAAAATGGACCACACTGATTCCAACATCCGAAGCATCACAGGCAAGAAAAAACTTTTTTTGAAAAATCGGGACTAGCCGAAATCGGAGTTGATGTTAGAGCTTCTTCAATTTGTATGGAAGCTTCGTTTGCCTCATTTGTTCACATAATGGATTGACCTTTGTTGCGGCCTTTCGAAAGATCAGAAATAGTACTACAGATAGCAGATAATTGGAAAGTCTTCAGGAAATCTACGATAGTAGCCAATTGGATCAATCAGACGTCTTATCTTAGTACTATTTCATGGAACCGGATATTCTAAAATTAATTGAACCTCTTCAGGGTCAGTTCTAAGACCTCTTTCATCTTCTACGTAACCTAAAAAATTAAGACTTATGCGGCAAAACTTGCATTTCTCAAAATTAACAGTTAAACTAGCTCCTTTGAGACGTTTTAAGAGTCTCCTCAAAATTGTAAAGTAGGTTTCAAAATCAGGCGTGGCAATAATATAATCGTCAATGTGATAAAAAACGTATGGTTCCAATGAAGGACCGATCGCAGTGTCCATAAGACGACACATTGCTTGAGCAGAATTATAAAGGCCAAAAGGTAAGACATTGTTGCATTGAGAAAGTAGTCTTTATTTTCGACTCTTCTCTTTAAGGAATTTGGAAGAAAGCTGACTTTAAATCTATAGAACTCAAAAATGAAAAATTATTGACTTTACTTGTAATTGTGTCTATGAGAGGCATTGGATAGCTGTCTGGAACAGCTATAGAATTTAGTTTTCTATCATCGAAACAAACTCTATGGTCTCCATCCTTTTTTTTTACCTAGCCAAAGTGGTGATAGCCAAGGTGCGCAAGTAGTTACTGGTTTAATGATATTCAAAGCTAACATTTGATCAACTTCTCCATTAAGAATGGTTTGCATAGTGTAACCAACTCCCTCCCAAATGACGAATTTTGGTGGAAGATTAGTTGTCCCCTAAGGTCACGGTACGGTTATGTACCTCAGAAGACCTGCCTAGGTTTCTAACAAGTATGAAGGTCAGAGTTCTTCTAGTTCAGTTTTGTAGTTAGTATTTGAGAAAATCTCTTCCTACAGGAGAATAATGTCTTCGCCTTGAATAAAATGACTCCAGACCTTTGTAGCTATTTATAACAAGAAATGAATCATCAACTATTTACAGTATATACAATTACCAACAAAAAAATCATATTTACAGAGTTTTCACTGGACATGACAAGATTCATAAAACAGTGATATTCAGTCATCTTTATATGACATACACTATTCGAATGTTAAATCTAATTGATTCCGCGAAAGTTTTCCATCACGATCACTACCAGCTGTTATCTCAATTAGGCCAATATACCCTAAAACGACGTAAGAAATGAGAAAAAAAGATGGTCCACTCCTTCATGAGTTCGACACGGGAATTTGTTCACTTGAGAGATGACCAAGCACCGGTGTACTACTCTGTTTCTCCTTATGACAATTTATTACGCTACGGTTTATATTTCGGTTGGATACAAATATTGAATCAGTGTTCGGAAGAACATATTACTATTAAATTTTACACGGAGAATCACTGAATTGAAATTGAACTTAATCTGTTTACGGAAAATCTTAATTGTTAACTAAACGGGTATTCTTGATTACATTCATGTAAAACGATTGTCAATCGTTTCGTAGAATTTATTGAGAATTAAAACAAAACTTGATTCTTTAAAGAAAATATTATTGAATTATGAACAAAAGGGCGCTTCTCAATATATTCAGTAAAAAATAATCGTCAACGCCTGATTGTTCTCTAGGATTTTCGAAAATAATCTCTGATTCAAAATAGTGACTGAGAATATTATCAAATTATAAGCAGAACGGCGTTTCTCAATATATACTCAGGAAAAATAAATCGTCAACACTTGATTGTTTTCTAGAATTAACGAAAATTAACTCAGGTTTTAAATAGTGGCGGAAAATAATAAAGAATTATGAATAGTACAGCGCTTCCCAATATATTTAGGAAAACAATCGTCAACAGTTCATTGTCTTCTAGAATTATTGAAAAATGAATTCAGCAATTAAATCTTTACAGAAAATTACTAATTAACAAAGTCGATAATAAACTTACTCTCCGGTTATCGGGCTTAATGGAAATAAAACTCTACTTTCGATGTATCGGATTTTATTGATTCAGCTACTGCAATCTCCTAGCAAGTGCTCCCTATATGGGAGACCAGGCTCTCCTTATACTCTGGAGTTGTTAACATGTCATGTCATTGAGAATGTCGCCGGAATACGGACTCGAGTATCAGCAGCTACACTGCTGTCGTGTTTTCAAACACGTAGTGTAACAAAGTTCAATTCATTCATTTCGCTAGAGGTGACTTCCTTAAGCAATAATATCAATAAGTAACGACGGTCCGTCACACACCTTCCTTTTTTTGGAAAAATTTTAATTTTATTATAATTTTCCATCCAACTTGGTAAGTTGGTGTCTCCGTGCTGTCCTAAGGCAGCTTAACGCGGATTACGACTTCACCAGAAGGATCCCTAACCCGATAATAACGGAATTTCTTCCGGCGCGGACGTTAACAAATATTCTCATCTTGATACTACTTATCCTAATTAAGTCACTGATAGTGTCTCTGTCACCCTGAGGCACTGGGTTATATACACTGGGAATAGAAGTCTCTGCCTTCGGGGAGGGGTTGATGTTAGAGAGAAGACGGCAGGGGGTTGGAGGCATCTCGCTGGGCCACGGGGAATAATACAATTGGAGAATCGAGCTTGTCTGGTGTAAGTCTGAATAGCTCCACATACTTCCGACTCAGCTGAAGAGCGGCTTCGGAATTGGCTCCGGGAGTACGAGGAACCTCAGTGTTATAAACCTGCGGGCTGAACGTCATACCTGACGGAATAACAAAAAAAAATTAGTTCTCAGTTATAGTCTTCAAATCCTTGAAATGGACTCGAAGAGGTGTACGCCCTCTCCCATTGTCAAGGAGGACTACTACCGGAGACAGGATCTCCTCCACATGGTATGGGCCTGCGAACTTGGGAGCCAGTTTTTCGGCGAATCCTTGTACCCCTGACGACAGCGAATGTTCCCTCTTCATGACCTCATCTCCTACTCGCGGTATTCATTTCCTACGTTCCAAATTATCATCACGTCTTGTAAGCCATTCAAATATTGTCCATATACGGAGGGTTCAAAATTCCCTTCGCAAGCGTCGGGTTGCCCTTGAGCTTATCAGAACAGCGTGAAGTGAAACCAACAGAGTCATGTCGTGCAGTATTGAGGGCAAACATCAATTCGGGTAGACACATATCCCATTTTCGGAGATCGGCTTCGCACATTTGAGCAACTATAGTTTTGATGACTCCATTAACCCTCTCTACGGGATTCGATTGCGGTGTTTAATGAGGGGTCAGTTTGTGCAGTATGCCAATTTTCATTAGGAGACTTTTATTTTTTCCTGAAACACTAGTAAATAATTATTAGCTTTCGATGAGCGTGTTGAGGGTCCCACCAAGTTCACACTCAGGACTTCTCAAGGCTGTGACACGTGACTTTGCTGCATTAGTCCTGTCGGTTGTTGTTGCGAGAATTTATGTTTCAAATACTGGAGACAATTGCGAACATATTGCGAGATTTCTCTCAACATCCCTGTCTTGAAATATTCTCGGGCTATTCGAACAATTGTTTTCGTCATGCCCATATGTTCCGCGGTGGTTTCATCATGACATTCATTTGGAATTCTAGGCCACTCTTGTTTGGAAACGCATAATTTTCACGGTTCGGATTGACCTCCTTCGGTATAATCATTTGCCTTATAAAAGTATCTGTACGAACGATTATTCTCTATACGGTAGCCTGACCATTGTTTTGGTTTTTCCGAAACTTCTTTCATTTTCTTTTTCAACCGAGGGTTGTCCTTCTGGACAACGGCAATTTCCGCTTTCTTATTTTTGACAGAAACGACTGGCGAATTCCATGAGCTCTTGAACGGTTCAATGAACCCTGCTTTCAAAATTTTGTCAACCTCTTCATTCAGGACCTTTTTGATAGCAGAAGTTCTTCAATTCAATTTGATATTTTGCCAAAGGAAGTCACCCTTTGATACCATTGAACGGTTCTCATTTTTTTTTTTCAAAAAAGCCTGCAACCGTGCTTCCTGTGTATTCTCTGATTGAGATATCGACAATATGTGATCAACCCCTTCTTACTCATTGAAGTTCAAAGTCCTAGGTTCGCTGGAGTTGACTGTCACTCTCCAGTGGCGAATCAAATCTATTCCAATGAGCATTTGCGATACCATACCGGGGAGTACCAGAAATTGACCTTCTTTATCTTGTGATGCTGCGCTAAATTTGATATAGTATCCCCTGTGTATATTGATAAAAGTTCCATCCCCTTAGCTAGTCTTTTGACGTGTGAGGGTTCCCGGGATATTTAGTTGATTACAATAATTGGCGACGTCATCATCGATATAGGATTTAACCGATTCAGTATCAACCAAAGCGGAAAACTTCCCTGATCCGATTTTCACTTCCGAATGTATCCTCAGATCGGACAACGCTTCGGCAGGCAAGGATACATTTTCGGTGACTTATAACGTTCCGACGAAGCCTGCTTTGTCGTCGAACGTTCGAGCGTTTGCCGAAAGTTCATTCTGGCATCCACAATCCTTGGTTCACACCCCTGGTTTTTCGCATTGGGAGGGAAACAATTTTTCTGAAAGGACCCTTGCATTGGTATTGTTGGTGTTCTTTTCTCCACATCTCCAACATATCTCCTGGGCTCTGGATCCAGTAGGAGGAAGCTTTATATTGATATCGCGAGGCGGATTGGTGTCTTTCGGTACCTTAAACGTCGCTTCAGTATGCACCAGTTCTTGCTGTACAATTCCATATTCTTCACATAATCGTATCAATTTGGCGAGAGAAGTAAAATCCCTGGGTCGTACATATTGTCTCACTCCGGGCGAAGATTCTTATAAATACTTGATAGTTCCTCGGTTTACGACAATACTTGTCCACGCCTGCATACAGTTTGCAGAGGGATCACGTACTTCTCAGAGAACTCTTGTGGGCAATGAACCCTTTTTTCAATGGAGTCCATGATATCTCGGCGATAGTTTGTCCGTAGAAAGTACAGTTCAAAATCGGCAATGAAGTCATCCCACGTGACCCCTTGACGGTTATTATTCTGGTACCACATTCATTTTGGTAGAGGTGACTTCCTTGAGCAATGATATTAATAAGCAACAACGCTCCGTTACAATAGCTGGTGATGGAGGATAATGTCTTTGCCTAATAGGGTAACTTTCGGTTTTTATTTTATGAGTATACAACTGTGTTCTACCTATTTTATCATCGGATCTGATAGATTCAAATAAATCGACAACGTCGTCTCTCCCTTTTGGAGTTGAGACCATTTTATCTATCGACTGTATAACATGAATTTCTGATGAAGGCAATACAGCAGTATCATAGGACGATTTAGAAAAATCAATGTGGATATTGAAAACCTGCATAAAATCCATTCCTGAGATTAATTCATGTGGGATAGATGAAACTTTAAGTATTTTCATATTTCTTGCAATGTTATCTAAGGTAATTGGGAGAGAAACACATCCTTAGGTATTCTGTTATTCACCATCAGCTATTGTTAAACTGACGGAAACATTATAGTCAATAGGTGAATTAAGTTTCTTTGAGATATAGAAAAACGATGAACCGAGAATTGATATATTGCTACCACTATCTAGTAAAGCAGATACATTTTCATTAGATACATTTACTTCAATATAAGATCGATTATCACGTTCATGTCAAGATAAAAGTGGTTGAACTGAAATTTTAATGTTATTGTCACTTATAGATTTCTTCGAATCAATTTGAGGTATAATTTCACGTTCATTGATGTTATTTTCATTATTTCTTAGTGTCTCAAATCAATTTTTCCATTCTTCAGGATGAAAAAAATTTGAGGTTTTATTAGTTTTGATTTTTAATTTTGGTTGTTTCTTGTAACAGATCGTTTTGATGTATTTGGCTGATTGACGCTTTCTGTCATAACGCAACCAGCTTTTACATTTTTTTGACACCTTCTACAGTTCATTTTAGTTACACCACTCAAACCACATCCAAAACAAAGAATTTGTTTAGCCTTCCTACATGATTTATATTCATGTCCTTTTATTCGACAATTCCAACAAATATTCGTAAAGATAGTTCCAAAATAGTTGATTTTTTTGAAAATTTAGATATAACAATCAGAATCAAGGTATTTTCGACTCGTTCACAGAGAGAAATTAACTCAGATAAGGTTTCTTATATGAACAAAAATCTTGATGTAATCAGGTAGTAAGTTTTTTCTGATTAATTTAATCATTTTTTTTCTGAAGGACACACAACAGTTGACCTATGAAATTGAGCTTCTTGAGAACTTATGAATATAGTGACTGATTCATCAACTTGTCGTTTCCTTTATTCGATTTCACTCAAAATATCTTCATCATATATAGAAGATAAAAATGTCAATTTTAAACCAGCTTCCAATTCAGACCAATCACCAAATGATTTTCTATTGGAGTTATTATGCCACCATGTCCAAGCATCCGAATCAAATAAATCTGAAGCGAACTCAAAGAGATCATCATCGGTACAACCTTTCGAATATTCAAGTGAATCTATCAATTCAAGAAAAGGAATTGAGGGTTCTTCCACAGAGAATTTTCTAATACCTCTTTTGAATATAGGAATCTTTCTAGAAGGATTGTTATTATTAGAATTTATTATACTCAAACTAGATGGTATAGTTGGAAGGTCAGAAGTAGATAGTTTCTCATATAAATCTGATTCTAAATTTAGAATTTTTAGAAGTCTTGGTTTCGTGTTTTTTGCAATTTATCACTATCTCTTATACGATGAATTCTACTAGTACAGTGTGTTAAACGAGCAATGATTCTATTATAAGCATTCTTAGATGAAGAACCAGCGAAATTACCAGCTAGTTCTGTAATTTTTTTGATAGAAGTTTTTGAGTCATTTATTTTTTCTTCAAAAGCAAATATGTCAGAAATATCAAAAAACTACGAACTCCTTCTTGTGCCAATAATCCCCTAAATAGTTTGGGATTCTTATTAACAGTATCAGGTATATTTTTGCCTATCCGAATAGCTACCTCATAATTCAATTCATGAGCTTCAAGAAAATTAGGATTTAACGAAATATTATTTCAATAATCATTATCAAAGATTTTAAAATTAAGGACAAATTAGATAAAATCAGGTAATTCAAAAGATATCGTGAATCAACATTTGGCAAACTATGATTTCGATAGCTGATCAAAATTATTTGAACCAAAACCAAGAGTAAAAACAACCAAAAATAAAGCCCCACGCTACGCGCCAATCATATAACCTTTGATTCATCTAATTGTGAAGTTGGTATGATCGGCTAGCAAATGATGATAAGGTTATGTTCATTGTTTTTCTTGGATAAGATCAAATAGAATTAATCTTTAATAAAAGTGTAGAACTTTACCATTATTTTCCGAGAATCACAGATGTATATATGGACATTTTACAAATACCGATTCATTAAAGATGAGACAATTATTGAAATAACATTATTTTTCCATTAATGATGGAAAAATTATCAAAATTCAACTTATGGATAAACAAATATGATAACTTAACCTATCAATATCGAGGTAGTTTTATGTTCATTATTGTTTCCATTATGACCTTCGATGTATACCATGTGATGATTTATATCCTAGCCACAATTCAGCTAGGAATAAAATGTCCAAGTTTTAAGTAGATAAGAAATGATCCAATATTCAATTTTGAAATTTACATAAAAAATATTCATACGCAAGAAAACAAAAGAAAAACTGAAAGAAATCAGGGTAATTAATTTTGTGAATATTTGAATTGTTTTCTTCTTCTTTTACGATCTCTGAATATTCCTGAAATATATATTATTTGAATTCAATACAGAAGGAGAAATAAAGTATAGCTCCAATTCAAATATGGCTACGATCAAAATTCTACAATATTACGATTTCACGATATATTAAGAGATCACAAAAGAAATGATTTCGCACATAACTGGTATTAATTATGTTTTTGATGTTTTTCACTAATAGTTATTAATTATTGTTTTTCGTATAAATTAGCAAATGCTCACTGCATTTCAATATTGAATTACGTGTCACACACATGTGTTGAAATTAAAAAAAAGAACACTCATTTCAAGCAGAACGCGTAGCTGAGATGCATCACGCTTGTCACGCATGGCAACATGATTTATCTTTATAACTTCCAGTGAAGAAATGTTTCACCAATGGCGTTCTATTTATCGTAATTAAGTGAACGTTTATATTAACAGTTACAAGCTCAGAAACTAATGATTCAATGGTAACTGTTGGAACACTTACTTTTTGATTTCGATGGTGTGAAGGGTTCACTCACACTTCAGTTGGCTCACTGACCATTGTCTCAATATTGAATTCAACGCTTGCGGAGCGGAGCGTTCTTTTATAACAATTGAGGTGTTTCCCCCTAATTTGCGTCGAAACCTGTTGTTCTTCATGCACGACGATAGTTATATTCTAAGAAAACATCGTAGTATTATAAATATTGATAGAATTATCATATATCTATATAGTGCTGACTTGCAATGTATACGTGAGGTTACACATTCATAATCTGCTGTATTCATATCAGTTTTGACATGATATTCTTATAATTAACATCTCATTATATTGTATGATATATTTTATTCAATAAAATCAACTTTTTTTCCTAAGTCGAAATACGACTTATACAGGGTGTCCCAGGTTTTAGTATCAGAACTTCCACAGTCGACAGAAGAGTTAATTTTGAGACAAAAATGTCTGATAACGTATATGCACAGACGCTTAGTTTTTGAGATACAGGGTGTTGGAATTGAAAAAAAAAATTCGTTTTTTCGAATATCTCCAGAACCGTTCATCGCACAGCGAATAGCTTCTGCAAGCATTTTCTACTCATAGTAAGCTATGTTCTGTGTGATAAATTTTTTTTTTTTAGTCTCAATTGGTGAAGATTTTGAAGGGGTAGTGGGTGTTTTTCCCCCTAAGTTCTACGCCACTGAGAAAAGTACAATTTTGAAAAACCTATTTGAGCCGCCAATGTTTTCTACACAAAAAAGATACTCCTTGTCATAAGCTCTGAAGTTGATCGTTTCCGAGAAAAATCAACTTTTATGTTGAAAAACATGGTCAATTCTTACTAATTGGACAAAATTTATTCAAACGTTAGAACAAGTAACAAAACCAAAAAAATTGAGCATGTTTTTCAACATAAAAGTTGATTTTTCTCGAAAACGGTCAGCTTTAGAGCTTATGACCATCAGCTTTAGAGCTTATGACCAGGAGTATTTTTTTAGTGTAGAAAACATTGGCGGTTCAAATGGGTTTCTCAAAATTGTACTTTTCCCAGTGGCGTAGAAGTTAGGGGGAAAAACACCCACTACCCCTTTAAAATCTTCACCAATTATGACTAAAAAAAAAAATTTCATCCCACAGAACATAGCTTACTATGAGTAGAAAATGCTTGCGAAAGCTGTTTCTGTACGATAAACGGTTCCGGAGATATTCGCAAAAAACGAAATTTTTTTTTAAATTTCAACACCTTCTATCTCGAAAACTAAGCGTCTGTGCATATATGTTATTCAGCATTTTTGTCTCAAAATCAAATTTCCTATAGACTGTGGAAGTTTTGCTACTAAAACCTGGGACACCTGTATAATTGGCGCTGCGAACAGGATTGCTACGAAGAATCCGACGTGGATAACTTTTCTGTTTCAACAGTTCAGTGGCAATTTGAACGATAAACGTTTCTTCACTTCCTTCAGCGAGAGTGTTGTAACCGGCATATCATCTCCAGTCCAGAGGCCTTCCAGTTCGAGTTCGATGTATACCAGAATCGTACTGTAAGCACTCCATTTTATTTTTCATATGTCAGACTCCTCTAGATTCTCCCCATCCTCTTGTGAAGACAATCTAGAGTTTATCGATCAACTAACTGATAGGTTAAATAATTTCTCTCTTGCATCGAGCAATAGTGATATAACATAAAATAATTCTAACATTACCTTTGAATCTGTTCAAGTAGAACAAAATTCATACGAGATGACCCAAGTACCAAATTTCACCAAAGTACATGCCGAAACAATTCCAGAATTTGATGGCAATGTAAACGAATTGAATTTCTTTTTAGAGAGTATCGATATTATAGTTACCCATTTCCTTGATGAACAAAACGTAGATAATTTTCATAACGTAATCATTTTTCGAACTATAATAAGTAAATTAAAAGGACCTGCAAGGGAAGTTGTTAACATAGGTTGTGCTAGTACTATCCAAGAGATAAAAAATGAATTAACAAGAAACTCTAGCAATCCTAGGAATGAAACGTGTCTATCCCTAGACTTGAATAATCTAAGGCAGTTGCAACATGGAACCCCATGTCAGTTTCATGACCCTGTGAGAAAAATGTTGAATACCATTTCCAACTATCTTGCTATTCACGAAAACGATATAAATATACGCAAATTTGAATTAAATATGTATAAAAATCAAGCCCTTGAAGTATTTTTAGCAGGTTTACGAAACCCTTACGGAATTATGGTCCGTACAAAGGAACCGAAAACAATGTTAGATGCAGTAGATTTCATTAGAAACGAAGATAACATTAAATATATTCGAAATTCACATTCACATAATATTCAACAACCCGTTAATATGCATTCACAAAAGAAAAATATTGCTCATGAAGCACACCAAAATCATTCATCACGAAATAATTTTTCGAACAATTTCACACAACAACACTCTCAGCCCTCTACCTCTATCAATATGTTCCACCAAAATTATCCCAAAATTGGACCATCTTTTCCTACTGCTCCCGTAAATGTTCAACCCACATAAAGACAGATACCACAAAAATTCTTTACGAACCAACAAGTATTCGGTAAACCACCGAAAACCAGAAAAATGAAATTTAGTGTCTGTGATATATTATTAAAGAAACTTCGCAAGCATCTTTTTTGCGATATTAAAATGCGTTTCATTTGATCGAAGTTCACCCCAAAATATTATTTCACATCTTACTGCAGATTGGGCGAAGGAGTATGTTGTTAATACAGTATTCGCATTCACTAAGCGAGTAATACTCTTTAATGCGAAACAGGATCTAGATAATGTTTTTACCATCTTTATCGATTTGTTTGTGTCAATTTAATGTAGAATTGATCTACATTCCTAGAAATGATACGTGAGCTATAGATGTCACAGTAGAAATGGCGGTGTTCCCAAATTTTATGACTCATGGTGACCCGAAAGTAACCGAGTATCGACGACGATGGATTTTTATATTGGATGTGCTCCTTCATCTTCCTTGAAAATTTGATAGCCGAATTTCAATTTTTGGTTCTTATATTGTCTTTACTCTTTGCTATTATGATATAGTCCAAGAGCCGCAATATTAAAAGTGACCAAACCAACAAATGTTTTCAAGTTCAAATCAAGCGGAACGTTCCCATATAGACCAATACCCATGAGTATGACTACAAAGAATACGGGATTAAAACCACAATCTGTACCCAAAAAAAATTGGCTAGCTGAGGAATTGTTTAATACAGAACAAGTAGAATTTTCAGATGAGAACTATACAGAGTGTTCTCCCGATACTGAGGCAGGATTTTCACGAGAACACGTCTCAAGATCCGAAACTATAGTAGAATCCAATAATTTCTTTGACAAACGACAAACTACCGTATATTGATATACACGATCACCCGTTGAAATTATTGATATTGATACTGGTGCAACCAAATCTTTTTTAGACCCCGGAATCGTGAACAAATATTTTAATAAATATAAAACTAATGAGCTGTTTGTCGTTTCGACCTCTTTCGCGTCCTCTAAGCACGACACGTCTGTTACAATACCATAGTTCAAGCAAGACAGAGATCTGAAATTTTATTCCTATAAATTCCATAATATTTTCAATGGACTAATCGGATCGATCTTATCCGATCTTTGAACGCACAATTAGATTTTGCAAATTTACAAGTTGTTACTCCAAATACCAAAATACCAATTAAGTACTTTGATTCCAACCCAAAATTATTCACAGAAAAGTCATTACCAGGAAATACTATGTCGAGAATCGTAATCCCTGTTAGGACTTCTTCAGGCGAAATCTTAGTACCTCAACAAATAATTCAAAACTTTGTAATACCCGAAACCTCAACAGTATTCTCAAATGGATGGGCTCACGTAGAAATTCATAATAATTCAGAAGACGCTATAAATTTCACGATACTATATCCAATCAAATCAATACCAGTCCATAATAATTTTGAATTCTTTCACATGAATGTCCAGTCGAACGAAATTTTCGATGGAAATCAACAAGGTGAAACACACCATATGAGAACGCACGATGAGATACCAGTCCACCAAAAAACTTATCGCTATCCATTTATCCACAAAGCCGAAGTAAGCACCCAAATTCAGAAAATGCTTCAGCAAAATATCGTAGGGCCGAGCAATTGACCCTGGTCCTCCCCTACTTAGGTGGTGCCGAAAAGATCCGATGCGTCCGGGAAGAAGAAATGGCGTATCGTCATTGATTTCAGAAAATTGAATGAAAAAACCGTAGACGATAAATTTCCGCTTCCTAATATGGATTCTGGTCTTTTAAGTTGACAGTGAAAGGTCGTAGTTAATAATCTATCAATTATATCGGCTATTCAAACTAAGTGAAATCTGAATTTTCATAAAATGACAATTTGTGAGAAGTGTAACGAGATACTCCCTCCAGAAAATGATTTTGTTAACTGTAAGGGATGTAAAACTAATTATCATTATGTATGTGCTGGAATACGCGAATCGAGCTGGCGTACAAAAAACACCGATATGAAGTCCACATGGAGATGTACATCATGCGAACTGGAACCTGATAAGGAACAAAACATTAGATCGGTATCAACATCAATCGACGGAAAACCAGAAACATCACATGTCAGCGGTAAGCTAGAATCAAATATTGATATTATCGAATTAATAAGGCAAACTGTTAAAAACGAAAATAAAATTATCACTGGAAGGTTAACAATCTTCCAAGAATCCCTTGAATTCTACGGCTCAAAAATTGATGATTTCAATTCGTCTATGAAAGTGTTCTTAGATGAACATAGAAAATTAAAAAAGAACATGAGGACCTAAAATCCGAATATCACACCCTAGAAAAGGAGTTTCGAGACATGAGAATAAAAACAGAAGAAACAAAACAAATGGCTAGAAGTTCCAATATTCAAATCGATAGGATTGAATGCAAACAAAATGAGAATGTCTTAGATTTAACACTCGAAATCGGCAAAATAATCAATGTAAATATGAAAAACAGTGATAATATCTGCAGCTTGCCGTCTAAGTAGCCCTATCAATAAGAAGAAAAATTCCATAATTCTGCAGTTTCACAACAAAACATTGCGTGACGAATATCTGAAAAATGCGGAGACAAATAGACCAGAAACCAGTAACATCTTCAAAAACGATCCACTATCACCTATATATATTAACGAACATTTAACCTCATACAATCGTAAATTAATGTACGAGGCCAAAATCAAAGCCTTAAATAACAAGAAGTGTTTCAAATATATCTGGTTTGAAAATGGCAAACTATTGGCTAGAGAATCGGATTAAACCAAAATTATACATATAAGAAGTGCACGTAATATTGAACTATTTAAATAAGCTTCTAAATAAACATAATATAAGTAATACTAAATATAAAATGGCATCAAATATATTAAGCTTCACTGAAATATTAAACGATGAAATAGATATTTATAACTCACAATATTGGCTCTTATAATGATAACAACAATTTATTTCAAAATACCACACTTTCTATTTTTCACCTCAATATTCACAGCTTAGCTGCTCATTTTGATGAATTTTATTGAATAGTTTTGAAAATCATAAATATGACGTTATTGTCCTAACTGAAACATGGGTATTAAACTCTTTACTGAATTTCAATATTCTCAACTACAATTATTATTATAATTTAGGTACCGTCAATAGAAATGACGATGTTGTAGTGTATGTGAGAAATACGATTAAAATTGACGTTGAAATTGTAAAATGTTCAGGTGTTAGCACATTACGAATAGTTTGTACATTAGCCTGTAAAGAAATTTTTGGAATAACTGCAATTTACAGAATTCACGATAACAATAAAAATTATTTTATAAATTCGTTACGTACATTCTTAGGCAAATGTTATTTGAAAAATAAAATTATTGTGGGTGATATAAATATCGATATATTGAAAAATGATAAAGTTACCAATGAATATCTCAATATTATGAGTGCAAATGGATTCATATCAGCTATTATTGGCATTACTAGGGAAACATCAATATCAGCCTCCAGTATAGATCATATCTTTTTGAAAACAAAGAATTTAAAAAATAAAGGGATAATCTTACACTCATCAATAATAGATCATTATGCCACAATCCTAAACATAACGAATGATAACAACGAAAATAATAAAAATTCAATAAATAATTATGAAAATTCTCAGTATGAAACTATAAATTTTAATAAGTTCAATTCACATAGATTCAAAAATGAAATTAAATCAACATCTTGGCAAGATATTTAACAACAAAATGATCTAGAACTAGCAACTAAAGATTTTATTGAAAAAGTAAAAACCATTCATGAAAGCTCTCATACTCTCATAACAAAAACATTAGCGAATAAACATACTAAACGCAAAAAATGGATCACTAACGCCTTAATTGTTTCTATTCAAACGCGGGATAAATTAAAACAACAACTGTTGAAAAACCCATTGAATATAAAACTACAAACTAATTATAAGGAATATCGAAATAAACTTCGAAACCTCATAAGGAAGATAAAAAATAATTATTGTAAAAGCGGGGAAGAATCTAAAGGAAATGTGGAATATAATGAACGAAAGTACAGACAAAAGTACAACAAAAAACAAAATAGCAGATATAAAAACTCCTTAAAATACTCTTATACCTTCTTCACAAATAAACAAACAAGCAAATGCATTCAATAAATTTTTCTTGACTGTTGGAGGAAATATGGCTAATGAAATCATTAGAGGTACTAACACAAATGGAGCAATTAAGTCACATACATCTGTTTCTAACGCTCGCCAACTTAACTCTTTATTTTTTGAACCAGTATCCACTGAAGATGTATGAGTGTCATCAGATCATTAAGGAATACCAAATCCTGTCCTGTTAACAATATTAGTGTTGAATGCATTGGTGAGATCGCGGAATACATAGCGGAACCATTACAGCATATCATTAATTTAATCTTAAAAAATGGTTTATTTCCCAATGAATTCAAAACATCTATAATCACTCCGGTATATAAAGGCGGTAGTAGGGAAGATATCTCCAATTATCAGCCAATATCAGTAATTAGTAACTTCAGCAAAATCGTTAAAAATATAATAAAAATTCAATTGACCTCATACTTGGAGGAGTAGGAGCTACTCTCACCTTTTCAATTTGAGTTCAGAGAAAATATCAGTACGCAAGATGCTATAAAAAATCTTTCGAGTGAAATTTATAGTTGTCTTGATAATTCTATAAATTATGCTGCCATATTCCTAGACCTGTCTGAGGCATTTGACACTATAAGTCATAAACAATTACTCCAAAAATTAGAAAATGCTGGTATTAGAGGAGTATGTAATAATCTGTTTCGATCTTACTTAGCAAACAGAACTCAACAAGTAAAAAGAGAAACAGTTCTAAGTGAGCCAGGAATATTGAAATACGGTGTACCACAAGGTACAGTGCTGGGACCCATTCTGTTTCTAATATACATGAATGATTTGATCACATTAAATTCAGACAGCTACACAATTGCTTACGCAGATGACATTGTACTTGTATTTGAAGGTCAGAGTTGGAATAATATGAAACATAAATAATTAATAAAATGAAAGAAATTGGTGATTGTCTAAGAGATAATCTTCTTACACTGAATATGACCAAAACCGTGTGTATACCATTTACATCATATAGTAACAATTTACCTGATTTTGATTCAATCACAGTTCATGTAAATGACTGCTCTGGTAATACTTCATGTAGTTGCACAAATAAACTAAATATCGCTGAATCAACAAAATATCTCAGAGTGCAGTTTGATTGCCATCTAAAGTGGGATATTAGCACATTGACAAAACAAGTAAGAAAATTATATTACATATTTAAAGAAGTTTCCCATTTTTCAAACATTCAAAAATTGAAGCAGGTTTATTACTCTTTAGCCCAATCGATTCTCCAATACGGTATCATTGCCTGGGGTGGTGCTTATCTCTCCACTCTAAATCAAATATTCATAGCACAGAACATACTTCTAAAAATAATATTTAATAAGGATTGGCTATATTCAACTAATAACTTATATAAAGATGCACGAGTTCTAAATATTTCACAATTATATATAAAAAACATGCTAAGCGATATTTTCTCCACAACAAAAAACACAATATCACATAGCTATTGTACAAGAAAAAATGAAAATTACCACAATCCACAAAAACGATTGGACAAAGAAGTAGCTCTTACTTGGGCCCAAGATTTTACAACTCAATTCCCCCTGAAATTAGGAAAATAAATAATAAAATACTATTTAATAAAAATGTAACTAAATATTTATTACAAACAGATTGTAAAAACTTTTACAAATGTCTAAGGAATTCATAGATACAATTTCGAAAAGCATTGTACATATTTACCCAAACATGTGGAGATTTCACATATTTCAGTTAATTTATATATCGATATCAATGCACCTACATTTTTCATTAATTAAAATCTAAAATTAAGTTAACTTGTAACATATATCTTAACAAAACAATCATATTTATACACAAACATATCATTGTTCAGATAAATATGATTGTTTAATGGTTTTTAATTGTCTCTAGTTAAAATTAATCTTTGATGTACTACATATAGATTTGTAGATTATTTTTAAATAAATCTCTCTCTCTCTCTCTCTCTCTCTCTCTCTCTCTCTCTAATATCAGCGATGTCTTAGACAAATTAGGCAAATGCAATTATTTCACTACTCTCGACCTAGCTGGTGGATTCCACCAAATAGAAATGCATCCGGACGATATTTCAAAAACCACATTCAATGTTGAGAATGGTCATTACGAGTATCTTCGTATGTCACTCGGCTTGAAAAATGCTCCAGCCACATTTCAACGTGTGATGGATGACATTTTACGCGAACTACAAGGTATAATTTGCTTAGTATATCTAGACGACATTATCGTGTTCTCATCATCCTTACAAGAACACATGGTTAATCTGAAAATAGTGTTTCAACGCTTACGAGAGAGTAATTTTAAAATACAGCTGGCTAAATGTGAATTCTTGAAAAAGGAAACTGCTCACCTGAGGCACGTCATTACAACCAATGGAGTCAAACCCAATCCTGACAAAATTAGAGCAATACAAAATTCCCCTATTCCTAAATTCGTGAAAGAAATCAGAGGATTCTTAGGATTATTAGGCTATTATAGAAAATTCATCACAGACTACGCAGAAATTACTAAACCACTAACATCATGTCTGAAAAAAAATGCAAAAATCAACCTCAATTCAATGTTTTGAAACTTGCAAAGATCTATTGACCAATGAACCCGTATTATGCTACCCTGATTTCACTCAACCCTTCAATCTGTCAACAGATGCTAGCCAATTTGCTCTGGGTGCGGTGCTATCGCAAGGACCAATAGGTCGTGATAAACCTATAGCCTATGCGTTCAGAACATCAAATCAGGCTGAACAAAACTATAGTACAATTGAACGAGAACTTCTCGCAATCGTGTGGGCAACCAAATATTTTCGCCCATATCTTTATGTTTGCAAGTTCTTCATTTATACAGACACCACAAGCCCTTACATTGGTTATTCTCAATAAATGATGCTAACGCGAGATTAACAAGATGGCGATTGAAATTAGAGGTATTCGATTACACTATTTTATATAAAAAAAGTACCTTAAATGGTCATGCAGATGCACTAAGTCGAGTAAAAATTAACGAATTCCACGCTAATGATATCTTCCCAGAACGAAATCCTTCTACAATAGAAATTACAAATAATCAAGACGACAGACATTCCATCGCAGGTAATATAGACGAAACCCCCGATCTGAATGACGTCGAAAATCAAGATGATAACGGTGATAATAATACTGTTCACACTAGTCGTGAAAACCCAATTCTTGAAATACCAATATCAGAAACAGCAATTGATAATTTCTCATATCAGATATTTTTAAAAGTCGTTTTACATTCACCACGATTACCAATACTTACCAGACCTTTCGAAAATAGAACCAGAACCACTGTACAGATTTCTGAAAACAACTTCGAACATGAAATAATAGACATATTCGAAGAATTCACTAGAACCGATAGAACATTTGCTGTAAATATAGACCGAAAAGAGCTTAACCCAAAATTTTGCCAAATTTCAAAGGATACCTTTAAAAACTCGTCTTTAAAACTTATTATTTGTAATAGCGTATTAGAAGATGTGAGAAAACCAGAATCTCAAGACGAAATTGTTGAATTGTGTCACGAAGGTAAAACAAAACATCGCGGGATTACCAAACAGAAGCTCAAATAAAACGAAAGTATTACTGGCCTAATATAAGAGGTAGTATCACAAAATATATCAATAACTGCGAGTTATGTCAGAGGATGAAATATAATAAGAATCCACCTAAACAAAAATTTGAACTCACTCCTACTGCTGAAAAACCATTTGAAATTGTTCACGCACATACTTTCACTATCAAAACTAAGAAATTTCTCACTATTATAGACACCTCCTCCAAATATGCCCAAGCCTACCCAATCACCGCATTAACAGCTGTTCACGTCACTAAAGCATTTATAAATTTCTTGACTCATCACGGTACCCCGAAATTATTGACATTAGACAATGGTACCGAGTTGAAAAATAATATAATTAGAGAATTTGTCTTATTGCACAAAATCAAGCTTCATTATACGACACCTCTAAACCCTAATTCTAATAGTGCTATTGAAAGATTTCATTCAACTATCCTTGAACACCTAAGAATTATTAGAGAAACAAACAAGGATCTTAACATCCTAGATCAAATGTCTTACGCAATCCTTGGATATAATCATTCTATTCACTCAGGCACCAAACAACGTCCAATAGATGTCATAAACGGTCATTTGGATGCAAACAGTCCGTTCGATATAGACCTTAATGAGAAAATATATACAAATTATATTAACCAATACAAAGAATGCACTGCCGAGATATACAAACATTTGAATCGGCAAATGTCAAATCAAGAAGAAGGAAATAGAGAAAAACGTAACAAAGACAGACAAGATCCTCTGATTTATGAACCGGGTGAATAAATCTACCATAAACTAATGATAAGGCAAGTCCTAAATTCAAAATGCACCCAGTTCAAAATGATAAAGGTATCACTAAAAAACACGAACTCTATTCCATTGAATTACGTAATATAGCAAATTCTATACTTTATCAGATAGAGCTTGCCAAACAAAAATTAATATCTCTAAAACCGAATAAAAGATTTGAAGGAGGTCTGATAAATGGTTTAGGATCCATCTTCAAAAGTATTTCCTGCAATTTGAACGCCGAAGATGGTCGTCGTTACGACGAGGTTATTACTAATTTGAAATCAAATCAAGATAATATTGCATTAAACCTTGATAAACAGATTTCACTGACTACGGAAATTCTTGAGGAATAAAATATTACTTTATCCTTGATTAAACAAAATGAAAAAGAAATAGCTGATAGAATCAAAGCAATTTACGAAGACCTAAGCACAACTTTGTTTTACTTCAAAAGTTATTTCACAGCGAAAAATGCTTACGATCATGTAAACTCAGTCTTGACTATAATTCTTCAGGTAATAAATAATCTAGAAAATGCAGTACTTTTTGCGAGACTTGAAATCGTGCATAACAGCATTTTAAAAATCAGTGTTATAAACTTTATTATACAGAAACTCTTGAAACATCATTCCTCTGATGAATTGACGTTTGGTGACAATCTGCAAAACAGTTATAAATACTATGAAATATTAGATGTTCAGTAATATCACTCCATGGACCGAATAGTATTCTCAATTGACTTTCCGATTGTCTATCCCCAAACTTATTCCTATTATCATTTGTATTCTATACCTACTAAAGATAAAACCACCCTCGTCCCTTTCAAACCTTATCTGGCTGTGGAAGATAACTACTATCAGTACGAAGATGAAGAATGCAGAAACATCCACCCATTGTATCACTGTGCCAATGGAAGGCCCATAGAACAAACAACCCAAAATGACTGCACGCATCAACTGCTTCAACTGAAGAATTCAAATGCCACAGCGTGTCATCAAGTTCCAGTTTTGGTCGATCAAGAGACAATTGAACAAATCTCTTCAACACATTACATCGCTGTTTTACCGGAAGCCGTCAAAGTCAAACTCACGTGTCACAAATACGACTTTACTATTCTCATAGGCACCTTCTTATTCGAGCTACCTACCAACGGCAGTTTTCAAACATCAAAAAGCATATACACAAATAATGAAGACATTATCGCTGGACAACCACTTTTATTACCCGCTGTGCCTACACCGAAAGTTGCCAACCATTCAAGCCAACAATTAATCCTACACGACGTACCATTGGACCGACTACATCAGTTACTGAAAGAACAACGAGAAATCCGGCAAATAACCCTCAAGGACATGCCAGAAAATTTAACCCATTATTGGACTTCTCCATTATACATCATTTTATTGACTATCATAATATTAGGCCTATTCCGGTTAATTAAAAACAAACTAACAAAATCCGAGAAATCATCACCAAGAGATCACCGGATAGAAACCGTCAAGGAAACTATAGTTCAACCAGTACAACAAACTATCAAAGACGAAGATGAATAATCAATCAAACCATCCACCCACCGTATTGATTTCTCTAAGAAGGGAGGAGTTATATTCTGAAAAAACATCGTCGTATTATAAACATCAATAGAATTATCATATATCTATATAGTGCTGACTTGCAATGTATACGTGAGGTTACACATTCATAATCTGCTGTATTCATATCAGTTCTGACATGATATTTTTATGATTAACATCTCATTATATTGTATGATATATTTATTCAATAAAATCAACTTTTTTTCCTAAGTCGAAATACGACTTATACTCCCAGTCCCAGGTTTTAGTATCAGAACTTCCACAGTCGACAGAAAATTTAATTTTGAGACAAAAATGTCTGATAACGTATATGCACAGACGCTTAGTTTTTGAGATACAGGGTGTTGAAATACGTCTTATATAATTCGGTGCACCACCTCACTATGCACGTGCCGTAGGAGAACATCTTGATGAACAATTTGCTGGTAGATGAACAAGAAGCACCTATCCAGAGGCCTCGGCGGTCTCCAGACTTGAATCCTCCTTCATCTGAAGAGCGTTGAAGATACAAGTATACAAGGTTCAAATTGATAGTTCCGAACAACTGTGGAAAAAATTCTAAATGCTGTAAACGCAATATTAGAAAACGACGTTGTGTTAAGGAGGGTGCATTCCAATTTCTCACTACGAATTTATCTTCGCATTAATGGAGATGGAGGTCACATTGAACGCCTGTTATAAAAGGAGTTTTGTCTTTGTTTTCACTAAATTTCGTACTACAATCTTATTAAACTTGTTCTAAGAATATCAGTTCTCAGTGTTTGAGAAAACATTTTGTTCCTTCTAAACTATAAATAATACGGAAGTTTTACAGGAGATAAAAAATGAAGATGACGAATGAGCCTTTTTGTTGGAAGAATCTCACAATCATATCACCATCCCTTATAAAATGATAAAAATATCAGAGGGGTGAGGGTGGTTCCACCCTTCTACAATTTCCTTTGAATTTCTGTGGTTACCCAAACTAGGTTAGATTAACTTCTTATGATGCTCTTCAGCAAAATTTGATTAAATTTTTCCTACGCATTTGTGAATGTGCACAAAAATGTGATTCTCCAAGTGAACTGTTCACAAATGCGTAGAGAAAATTTGACTGAAGTGCATTATAAAAAGTACATACATATATATATATATATATATATATATATATATATATATATATATATATATATATATATATATATATGTAGAACTGGATTCTCGGGTATTGATCCGCGTTGTGTGGTTTCGGTCCTCAAAAGGACCAATTTCACGACGTTTCGGCAAAGTCGCATTTGCCATCTTCAGGTGATTCGACCGTAGAGTCTGGAAAATCTAGGCGAACTAGAATCAGTTCGCCTAGATTTTCCAGACTCTACGGTCGAATCACCTGAAGATGGCAAATGCGACTTTGCCGAAACGTCGTGAAATTGGTCCTTTTGAGGACCGAAACCACACAACGCGGATCAATACCCGAGAATCCAGTTCTACACATTACGTCCGCGAGAACCTAAGAAGAAACATATATATATATATATATATAGTTAACTAATCTCTAATGAGATTATTTATTAATAATTATTTTTGTATGAAATTTTCTTTTAATATTCCGGCTAGATTTTTATTTATTTTGATTTCTAATTTGATTTTAATTGATTGAATGAATGATTTGATATTGATTTGTATTATTATATGTTATTTGGAATTAAACACAACATTTTTGTTTGAATGTTAAAAGTTTATATTGCAATTTTTATAACCCTGTATTAAGTTTACAGATTTAACAATTTACCTTCATGTTCTGAAATTTCTATGTTGATAAATAGTTCTTTGTTATTTTATATTTTCTATGTTTAACCTCAAAACTACTTGATATTAATACTTGTTTACAAATAACAATTTTACATTCAGAGACACTAACACACTAACACAAAGATGATATTATAAATAAACTTACTTTTAGCAATATCCAAAATACGAGAAAGAATGTTGGCAATGTTCTGATGATTTTATATCCTCTTGATTATTTGATTATTCACTTTTAAAAACAATACTCTCCTATTTTATTTATTCTCCGCCAGAATCTTTAATATCCTCACGTACTTCGCTGAACAAATGGACATCCAATGAAAGTATCGACTCTACTTTTTAATAATAATTACAATATGAATTATGAATAATTCATTCACTCTAACTACACTCAATACAAAAAGCATTAGAAGCTATTTCAAAATCCTAGAATTAGAAACATTCCTCGAAATCAACAATCCAGACGTTATACTTTTACAAGAAACAAATATCACCGAATTTCCAAATAATTACAATAACACGAAATATGAGTTTTTCATCAACCCCGTAACAGAAAATTACAGTGGAACAGCAATTGCTGTGAAGAAAAATAGTTTAGTTGAAATACAACACCACGAAATTTTATATGAATCATACCTTCAAAAAGTTATCATAAAAATAGGCACGGAAATATGGCAAATATTTACAATTTATTTACCACAAGATAATCAATTAGCCAAAGATATATTTTCAACACTGATAGATCACTTGGAAACCATTT